>APFE031461269.1:15861-31162 GCA_000404065.3 Pinus taeda
ACACCAAAATGTGTTGGGTTTATTTATTGAAGAACAAATCTGATGCTTTTCAAACATTCAAGAAATTTCATACATGGATTGAAAATGATGCATAATATCATATTGGCTCTATTCGCACTGATAATGGAAAAGAATACACTTCAAATTAATCTGAAAACTATCTTTTCCAACATGGGATCAAACATCAAACAATTGTGCCTTATAATCCCCAACAGAACGGAGTAGCTGAAAGAATGAATAGGACAATCTTAAATATGGTGCGCTCCATGATGTTTTTCAAAAATGTTTTTCCTCCATTAGGAACCAAACCAATTGGTTGCAAGTGGGTCTACAAGAACAAGTATAAAGCTGATGGCTCACTTGAAAAACACAAAGATAGGCTTGTGGCAAAAGGTTTTGCACGGAAGTAAGGGGTTGATTATGAGGAGACTTCTTCCCCCATAGCAAAATGGGATACCATCTGGACACTCTTTTCCCTAGCAACTCAGAACGGTTGGAAAGTCCATCAAATGGATGTAAAAACTGCTTTCTTGAATGGATATCTATAAGAGAATTTTTTTATGTCCCAACCTGAAGGATTTGTTGTAAAAGGACATGAAAATAAAGTATGCAAACTTGTGAAATCCTTGTATGGCCTCAAACAAGCACCGCGAGCCTGGTATGAAAAAATAACTGAGCATCTTCTGAAACTCAATTTCAAACATTATGATGTTGATGATGCAACTTTGTTTGTCAAGAAAGTCGGAAAAACAGTTGTATATCTTGTGGTATATGTAGATGATATTTTGATGCCAGGGAACAATGAGAGCTACATTGCATCCGTAAATAAGGAATTGAGGAAAGGTTTTTAAATGACTGATTTGGGCTATGTTCATTACTATCTTGGTATTGAAGTAACTCAACATCCGAAGTTCATATTCCTTTCTCAAAAGAAGTACATTGGAGATCTGTTGAACAGGTTTGGCATGACTGAATGCAATCCTCTGACTACTCCAATGGAACAAAACTTAAAGCTCAAATCCATTGAAGGAAAATAATTTGAGGATGCAACAAAGTATAGACAACTTGTAGGAAGTCTCAACTACCTAACTACTACCAGACCAGACATTTCGTTTGTTGTTGGAATCCTCTCTATGTTTATGCAAAAGCATTGTGAGGGACATTGGTCTGCTGCAAAAAGAGTTCTAAAGTACTTGAGGAAACTCAAGACTTTGGAATCAAGTATACACAGGTGGGTGACTTAGCTTGATTGGATACTCTGATTCAGACTTCGATGGAGACAAAGAAACTGGGGTATCTACTTCGGGTTATGCTATGAGTCTTGGATCAGGAGCTGTCTCCTGGAGATCACGCAAACAATCAGTTCCAGCAGATTCCACAACAGAGGCAGAATATGTGGCAGCAGCTGAGACAATAAAAGAAATTGTGTGGCTCAGGAAAATTTTGGAAGATTTGCAGGTAAAACAAGTACAATCGACTCCACTCATGATTGACAATACCTCGGAAATAAATTTGGCAAAGAATCCAAAGTTCCATGATCGAACAAAGCACATAAATAAAAAATATCATCTCATTCGACATCATGTTGAGGCCAAAACAATCCATCTTCACAATTGTTCCACTAATGAGCAAATTGCAGACATCTTTGCCAAAGCGCTTGGAAGAGAAAAGCTTGAAAGATTTAGAACGATGCTTGGACTCACCAACATCCCTTCAAATTAAGGGGGGAATGTTGAAACCTAATCATAAGGATTGGGTGAACAACTGTAATTAGTGTAAATAAATAATAGAGAAAATGAAGAGTCATCGGGAGATAAACTGAACAGTCACTCCCTCTTGTATATAATAATGAACAACCTGAATGAATAATATGATTACATTTGAGGAGTTACCTCCTTGTTTGACAGTAGAGAAAAAATAAAATGTATTCTCAAAGGTTATGTTATCTTTAGAAATTTCACACTTTTTTTAGAAATGAAAAGTCCATAGTATGTAAAACAAGAATGGAAGATTTAAACATGGCAATGGATTGAGGTTATGAACTTTGAAGATTCAAATCAAGAGGAAGAAGGTAGATTTTCAAACAAGGAAGAAGATGATTAGTTACAAGCAGCATATAAAATAAAGCGACTATCTTTTTCATTTGGTAAAATTTTAGTTGGGTACTTGATTTGAGTACCGCCTGACAGGAGGAATTCTATCCTACTTCATTGAGAGGAGATGACAATATGGTTTTGCTTAGGTGGATTGAAGGTAACCATGCTCAGTATGTATTAGTTCGGCATATTAAAAATTCCTTTATTTCAAATGTTTAAAAGAAATAAGAAGTCATCGGGCTTTGAGTAAAGCATGCTTAAGCTTGTTAGGACCCTACCCAAATTCCTCAAGTATTTTCCAAGCAACAAGGCTCCAGATGCTAGAGCCAATATCATAAGTTTGCATTTTTGGTTAGGTGGATCCCTAGAGAATATTGAAAACTTATTTAAGATTATTGTTGTTTTTTATGTGCCTGCTCTAGTCGTCTATTTGGATATAGGAATATGGAACCCTAGAGATTATTGAAAACACAATTGGAGTTTTCTGACCTAGTCATCTATTTGGACATAGGAATATGGCACCCTATGGCTCCTTGCATGTATGATGATGTTAAAGAGTATTTGAATTGGTATGAAACTAGAAAGGATGCAAATGAGAAACTTAAAAACCTAAATGCACCAGTCATTAGTATCACCTTGCAATGAAGCCAAATTATTATTGGTGATGATAGTCACTATGTGGTTGTTGTGATGGAAATGGAAGCTAGAGGTGCAAAGGTTGTGCCAATATTTTTAGGTGGATTATATTTTTCCACCCCCGTGGAGTGTTTTTTGTATGATCCAATAACAAAGAAATCTCTTGTAGATGTTTTGGTTTCCTTGACTATGTTTACACTTGTGGGTGGACCTACTAGATAGGATCGTCCTCATGTTATAAAAGCTTTGTACAAGCTTGATTTTCCCTACATTGTGGCATTTCCACTAGTGTTCTAGACTAGAGAGGAATGGCTTATCAACACTTTGGGATTGCATCCAATTCAGGTTGCATGACAGGTTTCTCTTCCTAATCTTGATGGTGGTTTGGAGCAGATTGTTTTCTCAGGTTGTGATGCGAGAATGGGTAGGTTTCATTGTTTTTCTGAAAATTGTTTAAGAAAGTTCATCAATTAGATAATTTGTTAACAATATAATCTATGTAAAATTGTTAACCTTGTTGTTAAATTCAAATTATCATTACATCAATGTTAGAATACCAAAATAGGGGTCATGGTACCATACACATATGTAGGATCAAAGTCTCTCTTGAGCCATTGCAGGGTTCTTTTGAAGTGGTCATAAAAAATTGTTTCTAACTTCTTTATATTGATGTGTAGGCAAGTCTCATGCACTTCATAAGTGTTTGAACAAATTTGTACAAGCGATATCAAGTGAGCTCAACTAAATCAAATGACAAAGGTGATCATGTCAAAATGTCGTTTCAATTTGTTTTGCATGTTACAACCTAATTGAGATAATTGTAGTTAGGTATAAAGACAATCTTCACTGATGCAATATATTAATACTTGCATTTTTTCAGGAGGTCAAGAAAATAAATGTATATGTATTTAGCTTCCCACCTGACAAAGCCAATGTTTGCACTGCAGCCTACCTCAATGTATTCTCTTCAATTTTGAGTGTATTACATGAACTAGAGGCAGATGAATATAATGTAGAAGGTTTTCCAGATACTTATGAAGCACTGATTGAAGACAAAATTCATGGAAAATAAGTTAAGTTCAACAACCCAAATCTTAATATTGCTTAAAAAACGAATGTGAGAGAGTACCAATAGCTCACACCTTATGTTAAGGCTTTGGAAGAAAATTGGGGCAAACCTCCAGGGAACCTTAATTATGATGGGGATAACATGCTTGTATATGGAAAACAATTTGGAAATGTTTTCATTGGAGTCAAACCAATTTTCAGATATGAAGGCGATCCAATCAGGCTTATTTTTGCAAAATTAGCATGTCCACACCATGGATTTGCTGGTTATTACTCGTTTTTGGATAAAATATTTAAGATTTATGATGTCTTGCATTTTGAAACTCATGGATCCTTGGAATTTATGTCTGACAAGCAAGTGGTTATGAGTGATGTCTGTTACCCAGACAATTTTGTTACCTATATGATTTGAAGAGAGTTCTTTTCCATTTTGCTTGTGCACTATATTCAGAAGATAAAAGGACTTTGGTGGTAGGGTATTTCCACTTGTAGCGACAGTCATGAGTGATCTTATTGACAAAGATCCAACTTTCAATTTTTTTCTAGATGTTGCTGGTCTGCCTAATGCTTTTTTGGATGCCATCATGGTTGGTGTCATCCCTTCTGCATATGTAGTAGCTTGTATACCACAATTTTTGGATGTTATATGCCTTAATAAAATCGGTCTTCAATCTATTCATGATCGTGGTTCTCTAAGATGTTTTGTGAATTTTTTTACATCAAAAACTTACTTACTAGCTTTAGCAGGTGACACTCTTGGGTCCTTATCATCTTCCTTAGATGAGGTTATGTGACATTCTTCTTCTTTGAGGGGTCTTGGGTTGGATGTATTGATTTAAATCTTAAATACTATTGCAAAAAATCAATCTGGTGATGAACTGTCTTCCCTCCTGCAAGAATATGCCAACTCTTTTGTGCATGTTCCCATGGAAACTGATTTAGAATAGAAAATCGTCAATTAAGTGCATGGATATGAATCATCGAGGGAAAAATCTGAGCTGGGGGGTTGATACTTCTACTAAAAATTTCTCTTCAAACATAGAATACTTTTTCCAGATTGTATAAGCAATGCTACGCGTCTCTTAGAGAATAATTTGCATAACGCAGATACATATGGGGGGTTTTGTGAAGAAAAAAGGTATAAAGGTTGTGTTGCAACTGTTTGGTTTACTCCTCTTACCATTATCATTTGTAAGTGGCCAACATATTGTTGTTTTATTTAAGATTTTTTCAACATAGCACTCATCTCCTCTCACAAGGGTTGTTTGTACTACTCTGAGAGAACACATGAAACCTGGAATTGAATTCATGGATTTGTTGGTTGGAACAAAGCTGGAAGATATTGAGGTAGCACAACACATGATAATTTTGAGATTCCTTTCAAGTCTAGATGGTGTTTAACCTTTTCAACCAATCTACTAAAAAGCACAACAACAATGATGCCTAAATTTGGTTATGGGGATGCCGATATTGAAGGATGTAGTGGGGGGGGGGTGTACAAAGAAATAGTTTTACATATATCCCTTGTTATTGATTCAAAATTAGATGAAAATAAAGAGGTTGAACAAGCACCTGCAACTAGAAATTTGGCACCAAATGCAGTAGGTACAAAAGCTGGCAGTGACACTAACATAGTTTCGGTTGTTTAGTAAATGAACCCAATGTCTATGAGGAATGGACCTGCTTCTCATTAGTCCATTGCACCTAAATATATTTCTATTACACAAACAAGACTTCATCGCCATAGAAGAAGTGACCATGGTATGAAAGGGATTTCAAGAATGAGCCTTGGTCAGCTTGGGAGACATGCAAATCCATCAGAGGTTGACATCTCAAGCCCAAAAAATTAAAAGGAAGTCACTTGATCTTTTAGACTTTGATACTATGAATAAGGTTGATTATACAATTCAATCATTCTATGTGAAACTTGTGAAGGTTTTGGTAGTACCCAATCGACGTCTTGATGATAGAGGACTGCTTAGTGCAGTAGCCAAGAGTGTGGTGGTTTTTCTTGCCAAAATTTTTCATGAAAATCTTGATGTGGATGAGAACTGTAGCTCCTCTAATTTTGAGTCATCATTTTCTTCAAAGTGTCTCTACTGGAGGAAGGTTATGGATAACATGACAACAGTTATATATGACAACTAAAAGGAAATATGCAATATAGCAATGGTGAATTGTTTCTATTCTCATGGTACAATTAAAATTTTGTTGACTACTTTTGAAGCAACAAGTCATTTGTTGATCAGTGGTTGTAATTGATGTCAACCCAAGCAGCACCAGGGGCTACCCTGATCTTGCATGGGAATTTTGACTTGACAACTTACTCTATTCTGAGTCAAGGATCTTCTATATGGATTCTACTTGTTGATATTTTTCTGTTGATATATGGCATGCCACGTAATTGTTCACGGTTTGAGAGATATTCATGTTTGAAGTTAGTAACCCCAGTTAGTATGCTAAAACCCTATAGGGTTGTGGCATGGAACTCATAATTGGTTTTGGTCATTGAATAGTCAATAATTAATAATAATAATAATATCTCCTAAAATTCCTCCAACACTTTCTTGTTGAGGACCCTCTCAACTCAAGACATTCATATAAATAGAGACCCTCATATCCTCCTCTAGTAGGGATTTTGTGGTTTCAACCAGGTCATCGTGGAATTTTCAGATCTTGGTTCGCTATATTTTTGAAGATATGATCCGAGGAAGTTAGGGTTTTTGCAGGCTCCCGAATTCCATGTCAAACAAGTGACATTGGGAAAATTGTCATAACTTTATCTCTGAGCATTGGACTCAAATTTAGTAAATAGTTACAAAAATAGGACAGACTGTAGTTTGTTGGGTATTGTGTTTAGGGCCGAAGGTCGTAATAGTTACACGTGGAACTTCGTACAAGTTCGCTCTAATGAACCAGTCTATAGCCAGGTCATCGTGGGAGATTGGGAATAAATCTTTCTTGAAGAATCCAATATTGATCAAACCTATGGGGTTGGAAAGAGGACTTGGAGGGATACCATAGGACAAAATTTTAGACCTTGGAGATCTGAAATTACATAGATAAAATAGATTCAATATCGAGCTCCTAGAAGGTAAGAAAAAACATACATTCAAGGATCACTGCAGTAAGGACCACACATCAACAATCAAGGGTAAGTCTCCTACAGCAAGGTATGTATGATTAGTGTTTACATTTGCATTTTGAGTATCATCTCTGACATATGTTTTTGCAGAACAACGTGAGTATATACAGGGTCTTGGTTATATCTCTATGTCTCTATATGTCACAGTTAATTTTGATAACACATTTCGGATGACCTATTCTTGATACTACACATTTGATGCTACATATTATTGATGCTACATATTCTTAATGCTACACCAAGTCTGCTAAATCTATATGATGTTGTAAGTTCATGTTACTTGTCTTGTCATAGTTGATAGAATGGTCTATGTTGTTGTACTTAGAACTTTGTCGATCACAAGTCTAGGGTATCTCATCAATTTTTATTGTATATATCTTTAGGTCAGTTTTGGATACAGTCTTTCATAGAGTCTAGGCCTATATCAAGAGTGGGAGTCTTTGTCGACTACTAAAACAAGTCAACAACAAAAATTACAAGCACACTTTAGGTATTCCTTGTAATTTTAATTTGTATTTATTCATTATTATGCACTTACATGGGTTTTGCGAGTAGAAATAAGTTGAAGGGTATTTTGTTTTATTTTGGGATTGGTTCCACTAGGAAAATTTTGCATGTGTGTAGAAGAAGATTCAAGTAGAACATCAAGCAAGAATTCAAGAGCATAAGTATCAAATCAAAGGAATCATTGGAATGGGACATCCTTGAAAACATGACAACTTAAGGCCAAGAGTCATCATTGTAAAGTTGTAAAAGAGTCATTTATAAAAGAGGCATCATTGTAAAAGAGTCATCATTGTAAAGCTGTAAAAGGTTCATTTTTAAAATATTCATCATTCTAAAGATTGTGAAAGAGTCATTTGTGAAAGAGTCATTCTGCCTAGAGTCAAAGAGGCAATGTTGGGAGGTATAGGAGTCATTATTGGGATGATGTCATGGTTGGGTTGTAGGTCATAGAGCGATTGGTTTTTCGGTCAAGTACATGAAAATATTTGTACATCTTATTATATCGTGAATTATTGTCCCTGGTTTGAGAATCCATAATCTTGTCTCATTTTAGTCATTATAGGGTGGCAGGGAGGTGGTAGGCAGGTGTATGAAGTCACCTACATGTTGGGATTTGTGATCACTTCAGGCTGGTATGGTGGTGCTAGGGCGAGTTGTGGCTTGCTAGGGTGTTGGCGCATCCATTCAATTGATTACTGAAGAAACCATGACGTTGGGGCATCCTTCCAGTGAGAGCTGCAGAAGAATGCTTTTCTATAATTCTACGAAGTTGTTGCTTTCATTTAAGTTGGGGATGAATATTAAAGAATTTATTATAAAATCGTTCGGTGGATTTTGATTCGGAGGGGGTTTTCCACCTAAAATTCTTGTGCCTACTGTGTTCTTTTATTTACTATTATTACTGCATAAACATTAATAATAATTCAATATTAACTAATGCTCTGAAAATTTTTAAAAGTGTTAATCCCTACGAAATACTGATTCACCCCCCCTCTTAGTATTTCCAACATAATTTACCGTGGATAGTACCATTACGTCACAACAAGGAGTGGAAACAGGAAATGACTAAGGTATTGAAAATGACAAACTAGAGCATGCACCTTTGTTTTTAGAGACATTATGAAGTTATTGCAGGATTTTGGAGTACCTTGTGAATTCTTCTTTTCTATTAACTATGCCCTCTGCATCACATCTATTAGTGAAACCAATTGTTGGAGGCTCTATCATTGTTCCAAGGGATCCAGAGATTTTTTTCCGCGCCCTACAAGCTCAAGTTCTCAATGTTGTTCTATCTATCTAGAGCAATCCAATGTTTTGTCACTACAATCCATTTTTGATTACCTATGTTGTTTCCATTATTACCCATGAATACACTACCATAGGTGATGTTAAAGGAAGCAAAAATGGTATTCCTAGAAGCACAGGTCAACGTTTTAGAGGTCATCCACCTGATGAGGCTGCCATTTCTATGATGGTTGACATGGGATTTCCAAGGTCTAGGGCAGAGGATAATTAGTTACTAAAAAAGCGACTAAAATTTGCATATAAATATCTTGTCTTGCATTCCTAAAACATTTTCTTTCTCAAAATAACCATGAGTTGAAAAAATCATTTTAGTTTGTACCTTAACCAGATAGTTAATAAAACATTCAACAAAATGTGACTTAAAATGGGCATTGGGATCAGGTTTCAGAATCTCCTCCCAATCACTGACATACTGTTCAAATATACAATTTCCAACCCCTAGTGAAAGAGGCCTTTCCCAATGACTAGATCACCAAATACTCCGGGGATTCCAAAGATCTTTTCCCAACTCCACTCTTTTGCCTTAGGGTATTTAACTACAAGCTTGCTCAGGAATTCCATTGCAAGTTGTAAGGGTATTGCTTATGGTTAAAATATTGTCACTTCTGTCCCTTTACGTGGATAGAATGGTTCAACATAAAATTACACGTCATATTAAATGAAGAAAAAGTTAGAAGATTGATGACAAACATGCTAGAAAAAAGTAAATTTCCATAGATTGGTTTCTCTTTAAAGTGAATGGAAACATTGAAATGATTTGAAAATAACAAATTATGAGTGTTTATATTAGGTTGATTTGTGTATAGGAAATATATACATTATACAACAATGAGGGAATAAAGAATCTATCTTATTGCATTATAATTACAGGAATTATTTGTAGTATTTTTGCATTTGGCATCCCACACATGTCGGCTTTGAAGTTGTGGCTTGGTGTTTCAACACTCTATAGTCTCACCTAATTATGAAGACGTTTCTCTCTCCACTACCTTGCAATGACAATATTTTTCTGAATTATACTTGAATTTCACTAATAATAACCTGGATTTATATATTGCTTTTAACACCGAATTTACACAACAGTAAACATATGAATATCCCATTAAATATGACCTAAATATGATTCAAAAAATCTCACCTTTAGCCTAAGCATGGGGCAGAGTAATTTATGAGGCGTGAAATTTCATTAGAGACACTGTTTATTTATTTGTTTTGGTTATAAAAGGGTTTTCTCTTGGTTTTATGTGACTTTCAATTTATCATATGTATCATTTTGAGAAATGAGAAAAAATAATGTGACATTTATCTTGCAGAAATTGATGATGAATGAAAGGATATAGAGTTTAACCAAGCTACATTCTTCTTTGGTAAAGACAAAGGAACATCTTAAAAAGCTGCCTAAGAATACACCATATATAGAGTTTGAACATAAGTAATATATTACTTTTTCTTTTGCAGATATGTTCTTTTTACCCAAGATATCACAAGAAGAAAAATATTGATATTGTATAAATTGTTTGAGGACCTCATTCAGGTCGATTTTTCTGATGTCCTACTTGATTAATACCTTCTCATGACAGGAAGACTTTAAATATGAATTGGTATGTTCCTGAAATAGATCGAATTCAAATTTTATAGATATAAAAGATTAAAAAAAAAAAAAACAAATTTCAAATATGCCTTCGTTTGATTGTTTCTTGACTCTGGTGTGGGTAAGTTACAGGAAATGTGATTGGAAAAAGGATGGGGAGACAATGCAGAGCATGTCTTGGATATTATTCTTTTACCTCATGGTTATTTTGAGCAAGAAAATGTTTTAGGAATGACAGACAAGACATTGGTGGTCAGGTAAATAAATTTTTTTATAATTGCAATGTCCATTCCATGATATCCTTTCTTGATTGTTTGATTGTATTTTGAACATCCTTTTTTTTTATTTTGTTGTCTTTTGATTGTGAAATTGAAAATACTTGGTATTATTTCCATTTAAACAACAACCAAAGCTTGAAGATCAAATTAGTATTACACGATATGATTGAAATCATTTATTTGTTTTGTGTTAAAAAAAAAATCATGACTATTAGAAAAGTTTACTTTCATGTTGTTATTTGAGCACATGTTGTTTATATACTTGACCAAGTTCATAGGTTATAGAATTAGATGTTGTTGCTAATAAAATGACAAGGATTAGGCATCACACCTTAGATTATTTGTTTTCACAACTTATCTACAACTTTATCTTTTTATCATGTAACTTAGTTGGCATGTTTATGCCTAAGCTTTCCCTAAAGGTTGAATATTAAGTTGCTAAGGCTTTTATTTTCTATGGTGATGTTTTATTTTCTTTGTTTATACGGGTCATTTGGACATGTAACGGCCACTTTCGCCAAAATGAAGAAAACTTGTTCGTGTTTCTTGCTTTTATGGGGGGAAATGTCTTTGACATCGCTGATGTTGAGGTATATGTCATATAAATTCTTTATAGTCTACTTTAGTTTATATTCTAGTATTCATTGACTTTCATGTCTTAAACTCTACATTGTATCTTCTTTTGTTTTAAGAAAAGGAACTCAGTATTGATGGTAAGAAGCAGGAATTGAAGAAAGAAGAGAACAATAACATTGTAGTGGCAAATAGAAAAAGAGGGAGACAAAAGAACTAGTCTAGTGATACCCTTAGAGCCAATATCCCACATAAGATACACATATAGAGATGGATGATCAAGTCTTCAAAATTGGTGAATTCACCTGCAATGCGTTGGAAATGCAATGATAATGTTTTGAAGTGATGAAACAACATTTCATGTGTAAATTGTAGTCCAACCAATATTAAGTTGAAAAAACTCATATTGTAATACTTAAATTTCATATAATGTAATTTATGTGGTTGAAATTATTTATAGTTGCACTTGATATTGTTTAGTATTGTAATTAACATATGTAACTTTGTCTTTTCATATTAGATGAACATGCACATTGTATGAAATTTTTATTAATTTAATCACAAAATCATACTAATTAATTTATGTTGCTTAATAATAAACACATAAAATCAATTTAAAACTACTAAATTATTAGTTTATATTGATTAATGATAAACATAAATAAAATGAATATACGACTAAATTAGTCATTTATAATGATTATTAATGAAATTGAATGAAATGAATATAAACTATTAAATTAGTCGTTTATATAATGAATATGAAACTATCAAAAGAAGATAAATGACAACTGCAAATGATAAATTTGTGATTATAAATGACAACTAAATTTTTCATATATATGACTATTAGTAGTTAACTTAAAATATTTTATAACATGACTAAAATTTAGTCATATTTCTTTGGACATTAATTGGTTTCAAACGATGACTAAAATTTGCATATATATGACTATTAGTAGCTAATTACAGTATCTTATAACACGACCAACATTTTGGTCATATTTCTTTGGTCATTAATTGATTTTACGGGCGACCATATAGTAATATATTTTGTTGTATATTTGGTCATTAATTGTGGTAATTAATGACCAAATTTATGACTAAATATACTACTAGATGATAAAACTGAGACAATCAATTAATGACTAGGATAAAAACAAGTAAAATTTGGTCGCGTTATAAGATACTGTATGTTAGTTGCTACTGGTCACCGACTAAAAAATTATTGTTTATATGCAAATTTAGTCCTTTTTTTAGTAACTAATTAGTCATTTTGTACTAGTTAAGAGAGTTGTTATCATATTATTGTCTCAGTAGCATCATCCATGTCAATGTAATAAGTTTCATCAATATCAGGAGTCTTCACTATCAAGGAACATGATCACCGACAAGTGTCATCATTATTGTCATGTATCATAAGAGAAAACACGCTGACATCATAAGTGCATGGTCATTGTCATGATATATCATAATAATAAAGTCATTGAAATGTAATATGTCATTCATTGAGGTCATTTCCATGTCATTCATGGAAGTTAAAGGTCATTGTTATAGAACAAGGTTATTGTCATCTTAACCATCATCTCATTGTCAACTAGATCACTATCTCACTATCAACAATGTCATTATTATAATCACTATTATGTCATTCATTAAGGTCACTATTATTTCATACATGTGATATATATATTACCTTATAACAAGGGTACCACCATATCATGTTATCACGAGTATCAGAGATAGGTATGTGAATTACTGAGCCATGGATAACAGAGATATATGCAAGACATAGTAACATATATGATTCATATAGAGAATATGATCTTATACCAATTTTGATCCATCGCAAAGATGTAATACAAGTAAAAAAGAACATGAATACAAATCCACGGATAAATAATATGAGCCATAATGAAGTAAGAGTAATTCGAACTACTATGAGTGACAATAGAAGTAATCCATTGTACATAACAAAGCCAAATGGTACCATTGTAATTCGGGTCTCGAGCCACAAGTATAAACATGATCCATAGAAAGCAAGTTGCAATTTGTGCCACACAAAATATAACGAGCCACCAACCACAAAGAAGATAATGAACCACTGAATGTGAGTTACAATGATTTATGTGAACCAAAGAAAAGCGGTGCCACTGTAAAAATCAGAGCCATAAAGAAAAATGATGCCATTATAAAAATTGGAGCCATAAATAAAAATGATACCACTATGCGATGTCACTAAGTATGTGTGATGTGTGTCCACTCTAATGAGTATGAAATCCAAAGAAATAATGGTGATTCCTTTGTTAAGACGCAAGCCTCAGAGAATTCGTGTGAGATACTATTGAGTCACGACCCTCCAAAAATAGATAATGTGAACCACACTATGAGACATACCACAAAAAATAGATAATGTGAGTTACTTAATGATAAACCATAGAAGATGTCATGCCATATGAACCACAAAGAGATGTCTTTTGAATTTGTCAAGCGAGCCATAGGTGTAGTGATGCAAACCACTCAAAACGTTATACCAAATGAGCCACATGATTGGTTATTTATAGTTGGTCATTCATATGAAGGGACACATACCTTAGGGTAGGTCGGCTTGTAAATGGAGGGAAATCTATAAAATTCAAATTTTCACATAACAATATTAAATATTTTTCCTTAATGATTGCTTGCCCAATTTGTGGCATAATAATATTTCTTTATCTAATGTGAAGTTTCCTTTGACCAATATAAATTCTCTTGTGGTAGATTGAGTTCCTATAAGAAATTTGTGTTGGAAAATACTAAGAGGGGGGGGTGAATCACTATTGCTTAACAATTAGCACTTTTAAATCTTTTTAGAGCATTAGTTAATATTCAATTATTATTAACGTTTATGCAGTAATAACAGTAAATAAAAGTACACAAGAGGCACAAAAAATTTTAGGTGGAAAACCCCATTCGGGTCAAAAACCACCTAATGCTTTTCTAATAAATTATTTAATCTTTAGCCCCAATTGAAATGAAAGAAACAACTTCCTATAATTCTAGAGAAGCATTCTTCTCCAGCTCCCATTATAAGGATGCCCACCGCCCTGGCTTCTTAAGTAATCAACTGAATGGATGCCCCAACACCCTAGACCAACCTACCACCCTAAAGTGTTCACAGGATCCAACATGTAGGTGACTTCATGCACCTGCCTAGCACCTCCCTGCCACCCTATAATGACTAAAATGAGACAATGGTGTGGATTCATGTACCAGGGACAATGATCCAAGATACAATATGATTTACAATGATTTTGACAGAACACCCAATCACACTATGACCTACAACGCAACCATGGCATCATCCCAACAAAGACTCATGTACCTCCCAACAATGCCTTTTCGACTCTAGGCAGATTGATTCTTTTACAATAATGACTCTTCCAATGATGACACTTTTACAAATGACTCTTTTAAAATTTTACAATGATGACTCTTGGCCTTGACACTTCTTCACAATATGCAGATGGTTGCCATGTATTCAAAGGATGTCCCGTTGACTCTTGGCCTTGACACTTCTTCACAATATGCAGATGGCTATCATGTATTCAAAGGATGTCCCATTGACTCTTGGCCTTGACACTTCTTCAAAATATGTGGATGGTTGTCATGTCTTCAAAGGATGTCCCGTTGCAATGCCTCCTTTGATTTGATACTTCAACTCTTGAATTCTTTCTTGAAGTTATATTGAATCTTCTTCTACCTGCATACAAAATTTGCCCAGCGAAAACAATCCCAAAACAAAACAAAATGCCCTTCAACTTACCTCTGCCTGCAAAACACGTGTAAGTGCATAATAATGAATAAATACAAATTAAAATTACAATGCGTACGTGAAGTGTGCTTGTCACTTTTGTTGTTGACTTGTTGCAGAAGTAGAAAAAGACTCCTACTCTTTTGAATCAGTGACCGGAGAATCCACAGTATGAACATTTTTATGCCAACGTTTCAAATCCCAAATGGGATCCATCATCAGGACTTAAGAATGATGATAAAAGATGAGCTGCTTTTAGAGAAATAAATACTAATGAGGTTAAATTTTCAGATCAACACATTGTCGACT
>APFE031461273.1:0-19636 GCA_000404065.3 Pinus taeda
CACTACACAATCGGCGCTCTAACCCTCTGGTTAACTACATGGGCTAGTCGTGGAAAGAATATAACACAACCCAAGAAATACTTATCCTTCCATGCAATGCTAGTGATGTCTTGTTTTGACCCCAATCTGAACCTTTTTAAACACAAGCCATATCCTACCTTGACCTTGTAGTGTTTCTGGTCTTCCCTTTTGGTACTATGTAATCTTGGAAGACAGGCTAGCCTGAAGGATCTAAACTGCGCAATCTTGGAAGGTAGACCAATGTTAAGGATCCAAACTGTATAATCTTAGGAGGTAGGCCAACCTTGAGCTCAGAAACTGCGTAATTTTGGAAGGAAGTCCAACCTTGAGCTAAGAAACTACGTAACTTTGGAAGGCAGTCCAACCTTGAGCTCAGAAACTGCGTAATCCTGAGAGGCAGGCCTGTCTTGAGCTCAAAAACTGTGTAAAAGCATCTCTTACCCTCAGAAATTGCACAATTCACTGACGTAAGGAATTTCCTAGTCCCTTGTGGCTGGGAATTTCACAATCCTTCTTGGCAGTGTGAATGACTAGTTTCTCGGAAAATAAAAAGAAAAAAGAAAAAAGAAATCCCTAAAAAATAGGGACTAGACAATTAGTTTCCTAAAGAGTGGAACAAAGTGTGATATTTGATTTTTTGTCAAGTGTCAGTTTTTCCTTGATTTTAAGCATGCGCATAATAAACCCTAGCCTAGCCTAGATATATATAATAGATGTCCATAGAGATCATTTTAACATTTGATCTTCGAGCTCTAGCATTCCTAGTGAGATAAAGGAGCCTTCGGTGGAGTTTGCGGCACTTTTCTGAGTGAGTTTGAATTTTATCGTCTTTTGTCACTTTTTTTCTGTCGCTTTTTATCATTTTTCTTCTGCGAGTGTTGTTTTGCTTGTTTATTTCCATGGATGCTAGCGTTTTATTTTTTATTAGCTTATGTAAGTGTTGGTTCAGTCTGTCATTCACTTTTTACAAGTGTTGTATCAACTTCTTGTTTTTTCCCACCAGAGGTCGCCGCTATGACATATTCTGGTGCATGTCTAATTTTCCTTTTGCATGTTTATTTTGTACACTTGATTCTTACTGATCCATCTTACCCTTAGTCAAATCTTCACTCTTTCTTTCACTATCACTCAGATTTGTCACTTTTACATCTCCTTCCTAGGCAGATTAACTTTGCCAATAGTTGCCCTCTTCAACTACACATTTCACAACTCTAAGGATCAAGTCTTGTGCTTGGCCTCTAATACTGCACAATGCACATTCCTTGGCTTTCCTGATGCACATTGTGCAGTTCCAGGGCTTAAGCCTCACCCTTAGCCACTAAGAATACACAATGTGTAATATCTCCCCAGTCTGCCCAGGATGAGACTGTGCATTGCACAATCTCTCCCTTAGTCTGTCGAGGCTGAGATTGTGCACTGTGCAATCTCAAGCCTCAAGTTTCTCCCTTGATTGTTGATACTGTGTAATGCATCGTTCCTAATATTAAACTTTGCACTTCAGTCTAGGAATTGTGCAGTTCTTCATCTGAGACTTGTGGTTGCTGCCTTGATCTTGTTTTGTGGGTCATTTTATTTGAGATACCTTATGTTTTCCATGAGTGCATTTTTCTCCTATAGGTACTGCATTTAAGAGGACTTCTCATTGCTAGTTACTATTACTATGGCTCCTAAGAGATATGTCTCAAAGGACACTACATAACAGAGCATTAGGGAGGCAGTTGTGAGTACTCTAGTAAACTTGCCAGTTTTCTTAGACACTCAGTTGTATATAGAGAAATATTTAGACATTACATGACATAAGGTGAATGAGGCATTCTCAGGAAGCAAATTCAAAGCAAATCTTGAAGACAGGTGGGTTTACATCAATGTCTAGAGGCTAGGATTACACAATATTGCAGGAAAGTATCCAAATTTTCCATGCATAAACATTATCAAATAAATTCTTTCACATATAGATACTAAGACCATGACTCTCAGCAGTGCCAGTGGACAAAGGCTTACCTCTTTTATGGCACATTATTTTCAAAGCATGTATGATTTGTTGCTACCAAAATCTTAAATGGATTTCCACTTCTATGTAGTTACCATCTACTTGAGCCCGAAGTATGTCATCAAAGGTTGGGTGAAAGAGCCATCCAAGTTTCGCAAGACAACCAACAACACCTACAATACCAAATCTCTCAAGAAGGTTTTTCAGTACTTGATAGTTCTATGTTACTAGATCTATGGTAAAAAAAGCAGTGAAACATTTCCTGAAGGTTGGGCATTCTTGCTAAATCAGATTTGAATGAAGGAAAACCATTTAACTAGTCAGACTTGCTAGACCAATAGTAGAGGATGTTGAATTTCCATGACCTTAGGTCTATGTTAGAGTCTTAAAATCACTAACACTACCAAACCAAGAATCTCAACCATAAACTACTTTGCACAGTGGAAATATAAAGCAGTAAATCAAATATGCACAAATATATAGAGTTTTTAACAAAATTGTACAATATTGTACAATCCCAATCTTCTTTATATAAAACAAAATCTGAATAATACAATAGTCTATGGTATACAAGATACAGTTACACACTTCGTTGTGCAACTTCGATGTCGTATCTTGTCCTGCTGGTCCTTCGCTCCCGTACTGCTCACTAGTGGTTCCATAGCCCATCAAGGCCACTACACATCAAGACTCCAAGAGGGATGCCACCTAAAAATGTTGCAAGTCACTTTTGCTACATGTATACGGGCTCATCAAACTTCTCTCTAGGTTGTTCAATACCTGAGCTCCAATCTGCCTTATAGTAGCATCTTTCGTCCATCAAAGACCTACTCATAACGCTCAAAACTTCACCCAATCACGCACCAACAATGTCCTTGTCTACTGTTGTAGGGCTACTTTGAATAGCCAACTCATTGCCCTCCAATCATATCTATGGAACCCAATCACGTCACTGCAATATGTTCTCCTAGGAAAGGCTTCTAACTCTCCAAGTCAACCTTTCTAATTGGCTCCCACAAGCTGCAATGTCATGATCCAAAACTGACCCAAAAACGTGGGTCCAACACACATTCAATGTTGTTGCTATACTGCTATCCCTGGTTAGGGAAAGTTCATGCTATAATGACCCTTCAAAATTCACCCTAACAACCTCCTTTTTGTTGTGGCCTAGGCAAGGTGAGATGGCCTCCTTGTGGGTTTTTTTCTGCACAAATGACAACCCTTAACACCCCAACACTGGCCTGTTTTGGAGAGGCTAGGCCTGCGACCTACCTCAGTTTCTACGATACCCTAAAAACCCTAAAAAATAGTCACTTATCACCTCTTTTCTGCCCTCAAATAGATCCACAAATACCCCCAATATTCTCGACCTTCCAACTCTTCTCCTTGGCCTCTTGCAACACTTCGTTCACTTGAAACAACCCTAGAAATAATCCCTACCCTTCATTGTTCCTTCCCTTTAATTGATGTGGCTTCACAAAGATATCTGATCTCTTCTTCCTTTTTGGTGTTGCACTTGTTGGATGTTATAAAAAAATGTCTCCACCCTCTTTTTATAGCCTAACGAGGGGATCCAATTAGTGAAGAGACCGATCTATTGGAGTGCTTTACATCAAGCCTACATGACTTGAAAACCAATAATTATTTTGTTAACTTCAAAAATTCATTTCTCCACTTCTACAACTCACAATTCGACGATTCTCGAAGCATTAGATTCATCTTTCCACCCTCTATCATATCATTCCATCACATGTAGAAATATGCCTTGAAATTGACCCGAACATGATTGGGTGAAAAACCCCATACTTGGGTTCCAATCCCACAAGTGACCCTTGTGGCGCTTTTCCCTCCAAACCCCAAACCCTAGGGCTTGGAGTACCTCCTAAGCTACTCAAATCAACACTCCCTCTTAAAGATAGATGTACTTCCAAGACTAGGAAGTATCTCGTCATCATCATCACTGCTCGCAAAACTTGCTCAACTCTTAGCGCTCACAATCGTAGCAATCCCTTTAAGGTGAACTACACCCTTCTTGGAAGTGTTACTGTCACTACTGGAAGCACCCTACTTCTTCTTCTTATCCTGTAACATCTTCAACTCTCTCCATGATTACTTCTTGGTAGTTGTAGGAGCACCCTTTCTCCCCATTGACTACGTGCTCTTCTTGGACTGCAGAGTCTCCCTCTGAATCTGCAAGCTCCCTCCCGAAATATACTCCCTCTAAGTCTCTGGGACCTAGACCTTCTCGGGAAGGTGTACCTTCTTCTCGGGAACCTTGTACTTGCTCCTCTTAAACTTGAACCTGCACCTGCGCCTACTCTTGCTTATCAGGAACCTGCACGAACACCTACTCTTGCTTCTTAGGAACCTGCACTTGCTCTACTTGCTTCTTTCCATGATCCACAGGCTTTCCAGTCAACCTATAGAGACCATGCTCTCTAACTTCGAGTACAATCCCATCAGAATTAGAGACTCTAGGCCTGATTCTTGTCTTCCCATCCTAGAACAAGACCTCAAACCCATTTCTCTCTATCATCAAGACATAAATCACGCTATATCTGAGTCTTGGTACAAACAATGCATCTTGGACACACATCACACGGCCTGTCTCCATCCTGAATGTCACAACACCCAATCCTTAGATTTCCAACTGATTCTTGTCACACAACAGCATGTGAAGCTTCGAGTCCCATTCAACTAGAGTCTCAAAAACCTCTCGCAACCCTATCATATGCTTCGTCGCACCACTTTCCATGTACCATCCATCCACATTGACAGTACCCTATGAGAAATGAGAAATCATAGCAAATTCCTCCTCTTCTAATCTCCTGGATAGATCAGCTATCTCAACTAAAGTGGCAACACTGACAACCTAATTTCCTTTCCTTTTCTCATCATCTCCCATCTTCTTCATCAAACATCTCGACGAATAATAACCCATCTCGCCACAATTGAAACACTTGACTTTAGTCAAGTCCTTATTTTGCTTACAGCTCATTCACGATGCAAGTGCCATGCCCTCATCTGAAGCCTTCTTCTTCGGATGATGATGTTTGTCTTGCAACTCTTCTTGAATTAAGTCATCCCATAACCTATCCCAGTCTGACAATTTCTCCCTTGCAGCAATCCCTTTGATGAAGAGCTTACAATCCTCGGTGAACCCTTTCAAGGAAATCCTTACCATATCTCCATCTAAGGTAGACACACCAATGGTAGTAAGCTCATCTTTGACCTGAGACAATCTCATCATATACAAGGTCACACTTTCACCCTTTATCATCTTGGTGGACTTCAAATTATCCTCCAATACCAGTACCCAGTTCTCATTCTTATTCTGGAACAAATTCTAAAGAGCCATCCACATCTCATGTGCATTGTTCTTCCCAAACAAATGAGGTATTAGGGCATCCTTCACACTATCTAGGATGATCAATCTAATCCTCGCATCCAAATCTTCATATATTTCTAGCTCCTTAGGGTTGGTTGGCTTCTTGATCTCTTTCTTGACAAATTCCCAAAGCCTGTTGACCTGTAAGACCAACTTGATCCTTTCCTTCCAAGGACTATAATTGGATAACCCCTCCAACTTGTCCTCATACTGGAGACCTTCTTGCAACTTTGACATTGTAGTGATCCCTTCAGTTACAATGTGACCAACTCCCCCTCACGTTGTACTTCGTTGCGCACAAATTTGATTTACTTACTTCCAATGTAGCTCATACACCCTCTGATACCATGTTGAATTTCCATGAACTTGGTTCTAGGTTAGAGTCTTAAAATCATTGACTCTACCAAACCAAGAATCTCAACCATAAACTAATTTTCACAACGGAAATATAAAGCAGTAAATAACATATGCACAAATATACACGGTTTTTAGCAAAATTGTACAATATTGTACAATCCCAATCTTTTTTATATTAAACCAAATCTTAATAATACAATAGCCTATGGTATATAAGATAGAATGAAAAACTTCGTTGTACAACTTTGATGTCATATCTTGTCTTGTCGGTCCTTCACTCTCGTACTTCTCACTAGTAGTGCCTTAGTCCATCAAGGCCACTACATATCAAGACTCCAAGAGGGCTGCCACCTAACAATGATGCAAGTCACTTCTACTGCATATACACGGGCTCATAAAAATTCTCTCTAGGTTGGCCAATACCTGAGCTCCAATGTTCCTTCTAGTAGCCTCTTTCGTCCATCAAAGAGCTACTCATAACGCTCAAAACTTCACCCAATCATGCACCAACAATGTCCTTCTTGTCTGCTACTCTAAGGCTACTTTGGGTAGCCAACACATTGCCCTCTAATCAGATCTATGGCACCCAATCACATCACTGTGAGATCTGATCCTAACAAAGGCTTCTAGCTCTCCAAGTCAACCTTTCTAATTGGCTCCCATAGGTTGCAATGTCACGATCCAAAACTAACCCAAAAACATGGGGCCAACACACATTCAATGTTGCCACTATATTGTTGTATTGTTTTCCGTGGATAGGGAAAGTGCATGTTGCAAAAGCCCTTCAAAAGTCACCCTATCAAACTCCTTTTTGCTACGACCTAAGCAAGGTGAGGTGGCCTCCTTGTGAGCTGATGTTCTGGTCAAATGATAGCCCTTAACACCCCAACAATGGCCTATTTTGGAGAGGCTAGGTCTATCGCCTACCATAGTTTATGCGACACCCTAACAACCCTCCAAACAGTCACTTCTCACCTCTTTTCTACCCTCAAACAGATCCGCAAACACCCCCAGTAGTCTTGGCCTTCCAACTCTTCTCATCAACCTCCTACAACACTTCGATCACTTGAAACAACCCTAGAAATAGTCCCTACCCTTCGTTGTTCCTTCCCTTTAGTTGTTGTGGCTTCACAGATATATCCAAGATCTTCTTTCTTGTGTGTGTTGCACTTGTTGGATGCTCTAAAATAATGCCTCCACCCTCTTTTTATAGCATAAAGAGGGGCTCCAACGAATTAGTGAATATACCCTTCTATTGGAGTGATTTACATCAAACTTACATGACTTAAACCAATAATTAATTTGTCAACTTCAAAAATTCATTTCTCCACTTCTACAACTCAAAATTTGACGGTTCTCAAAGCGTTAGATTCGTCTATCTGCCCTCTATCGTCTCATGCCATCATATGTAGAAATGTGCCTCTAAAATTTCCCCAAAGATGTTTGGGTGAAAAACTCCATACTTAGTTTCCAATCCCACAAGTGACCCTTGTGGCGCTTTACCTTCCAAACCCTGAACCTTAGGGCTTGGAGTACTTCCCAAGCTACACAAATAGACAGAGTATTCATGTGACTAATGTTAAGAACCCTCCCAAGGGTAAGAAATCTATATTATACATGTTTTCTTACTTGCTAGATGCAATATGCGCTCAAAATTCATTTCTTGGCATGATTTGGACTTGGACACCCAAGAAACCTACTCTACACATTTATTGCAAGCTTTTCTTATATTTTAGCCACAAAGGAGTTATAGAAAATATGACTATTCACTTCCTCATTGCATTGTATAAGCTGATCTTTGAGGAAGACCCACCTTGCTTGTCCCATGAGGCGATGGACGAAGTATCAAAGTTGGTTGATTGGTTTTCCTCACTAGATAACACTTACCTCAAAGTGTTCTAAGGTCAGAGGTCTCCACATATGCTACCAAGGTATGCCATCGACAAATTGGTCATGTAGGAAGTAACATACCATCTTTCCACATGTTGTCAGGAGTGTCACATAGGAAGAAGAAAGAAATTTGGCCCACTCTTCCTTTGCAAATAAAATTGTATGAGATCAAGAATCTAAAGGTAGCGGAGATCGAAGGCGAGGAGATAAAGAAGTTTGCATTCAGTCACATGGACTTCAATTTGTATGATCCTAGGAGTGTTTGCAAATGACACTGTGCAAAGATTCATTTCATTTGGCCAAGCAGAACTTTTGCTAGACTCAAGGAGGAAAGGATGAATAATTGTTACAATGCCTCTAAGAGCCGCCAACTAGTCAAATTTGCAGGTACATCACAAGTTACTCCTCATCAGGAAGAAGATTTGGAAGCAGAAAGTTGTGCATAATCCGGTGGAAGAACAAAGATGCAAATGGAAAGCAGATCCAATCATCTTGAAAGCAACCATAACAACCATAATAGTAGAAATAAAGAGAAAACAAAGGAAGCAAGAGGAATAATTGAATCAGAAGGAAGAATAAGAAAAAAAGGAATGAGAATAAAGGAAAAGGAAAAAATAAGAAGAAATATGGAAGAAAGAAGAAGAAGAAGCAGTGTTGAAGCAAGCGAAGGAAGAGGAACAAAATCAGTTATTGGAAGAAGAGAGAAAGTAGTTGCAGGATAATGAACTTGCTCAAGAAATTGAAGATATGATAGTAATCCTAGACATGGAGGTGGAATCGGGAAACAAAACCAATATGTTGATTTCATGCCTTCCTCGTAGCAAATCACTACCGAGTCTCCCCCTCCTCTGATAACAGAGTAAGCTCCAAGTGAAGAAGAGGAAATTGTTCCTCTTGATGATGGTACGATCATGGATACATACAATTTAACTTATGATGAGCTCCGGAAGAATATTGTAAAAGCGAGAAAGAAAAATCTTCTGAATGATCTCAAATGTCCTACGTTCATTAGAGAAAGGGTGATTGTGATGGATACTAGGCAAAATCCTAAAGCCATTGCTGCAGCCAACTTGGCCTTCATGAGTGCAACCAAGAAAACACAGAGTATCTCATGGTCAAGAACAGAAAAATGGAAAAGAGCTTACAGACTACAAGACAACAAGTAAAATAACTGCAAGCAGAGGTCCAAAAAGTAGCTCCCGCACAAGTTATCTAGAAGAAATCAAGGAAGCCATACTTTGTGAAATATTGGCATTAGGAGAAACCATTAGAAGCCTCTATGAGGAGCTTGTCACCGTGCACAAAGTAGTTGTTCGCTTGCACAAAAAGCAACAAAAGTGAAAAGACAATGCTAAATCTCTCAAGGTTTTTCATACAACCATCGCTACCGTGCATGAGTGGTCAATGCAATACAAAGGTGCACCTCCCGAGTTGATGAAGAAGAAAATTCAACAGACTAAGTTGGAGAAAACAGGGTTCAAATGCTTATCCAGTGTAACAAACAACTCATCTCATTCATCACCGACATTCAAGCCTCGTATGCACAGGTGTACAACATTGTGGATTTCATGGTGAAGTCACACAATATCCCTTCAGTTGGATCACTCATTGAAGCTAAGGGAAAAAATAAAATTACACAGGAGATTGAAGAATACTTGGACCAGCTCATGTACATCACTACCAAGGAATATTTAGAGGTGAACATGCATAATATGTAGAAGTACATTGGTGGACCTGTTGGCATCAATACCATGTTGCACCTGGTGAAGAAGGAAACTCAAACTGGTTACAAGTTACCCAAATGCAAGGGAGGCTAGAGTTCGCTTCCAGCCTGATCCCATCGCACAATTTGGGGAAGTCATCACACAATACAAAGCTTGGTACCACTATGTAAATGAGAAACTACAACTTGAAGTGGTTGAGCTGTAGTTTCCCCAAACTCAAGATGGATTTGTTTTGTCTTATTAGGTTGTCTAGTTGAATCTACCCAATTTTTTCTTATATGGGTGTGAGCACATTGTAATATTATTTGTTAATTAATTATAAGTGAAATTCCAAGTGTCAATTATGGAATGTGAAAAGTGATTTTGTAATGTATTCTAAATTTCATGGTTGAAGGAAGTCAAAGAGTCACGAGGGAAGTCCAAGAGTCACAAAGAGATGGTTAGTCATCTCATTTGTTATAAATATACCCTCATAACTCATGTAACATGATTTTGGTTGGGATTTTGGCTTAGGATCAAAAGCTTTGGAGTTTTGTTGAGAGCCTTGGCTTCTCCTTAGAATACGGGGAGTATCTTTCTTTGGATGAGCAGGTGTTGGCTTCATGTTCCACTATTGGGACTAGTGGTTTGGAAATTGTATATGTATGTTTGGGACTTTCACTTTAATAAAATCTCAGACCTGACACATTTTCATGTATATGTTGTGAATATAGTAGGACCAATCTTGTTATGTTTGTAATATATGTTATTTCATTTACACTAATGCTTATGAACTATTTCATTTGCATTAGTATGAATCTTGTTGAATTCGTGTTGCTGTATATTTCAATCATGGTTATCTTTTGAACTATTTTGTAGGCTAACTCATGATTCCTTTTATGCTCGTGTGTTCCTTTCAAGTTGCATATTGCTACAGGCATTTAAGGATCTCACTTACGTTCCCTTTGTCGTGTTAGAACCATTCATGCATTTCACTTAACTCTTCACAGAGATATACACTTGTTTCACCAAAGTCACTAATACATCATTCTATGTGTTATCACAACCAAGGCGTACCACTAAAACCCATTTTTTCGATAACTGGGTCATATTCTGGATGGGGCTTCTACTCCAAACAGTGTGAGGTCTAATTGGGACTTCATATTGGGGAGACCCCTTAAATGTTGGAAGGTCCAACACTGTCAAAAAATCCAATTCTATTATTAAATCAATAATACAAGACTTTGAAATGCAAAGGAATACAAACTAGCTAGAATGGTGGTAGCTTATATCTTACGAGAGAGGTACTGACTACACTCATTTGCAAGTTTTTTATTACAAGAGGCCCAAATTTAATTTTAACATAGAGTAATAAACCATATGAGGAAAAAAAACTAAATATCCAAAACCCTCATCCTAGGAGATGAAGTGGAAAAAAAGAATGCAAGCCTTGAGGAGTCTAGTTGATATGTCAACTTCTTGGAGACACAACTTTTGCATATAAACTTTATTTGGGGTGCACAGTAGAGAGTTGGAAAAATCTTAGTGAGAAGAATAATTTTGGTCAAGGATTAAGGCATGGCAACCCAGATCCATCACAAGAACAAAAATAATTGTTTAGGGCCACAAAAATATAACAAATGTTTAGGACCTAAAAACTAGAAAAAAATTGCCAAGATGGGTAATAGTCCACTATGAGTGAATCATTGGAAGAAGTGGGTGGCCACAAATACCCACCCATATCAATCATCTGCCTTTAGGAAGACATAGTATCCATTTTTTTTAAAGTTCCTCCATCATATGGGAGAAATTTTGTTGAATATGATCCCTAGTGAGCCACTTTCCCTTGTGAAGAAACTATCTTGCTTTAACAACTTGAAAAAGATTTATGTGTTTTTGATGGGTGAAATTTATGATGGTGTCAATGATTTGGTCCAATAAATCATATTTAATGTATTTAGGATTGAGTTTTAAAGGGCGAAATTCTCAACCACCTCTTCGGTTTTCATAAAGTGGAAATTATGGTCAAAGCAACTCCAAATTAAATATTGGGTGGAAACCAAAGAAAGGAGGGGATACACAATTCAAAAGCATTCTCACCCACTAAATTTTTTATGTTGTACGACCCACATATGAGTGTTCTAAGCTTCTTATGGGGCACTATAAGGTGATCCTTTTGCAAATGCAACCACACCTTCTCGCCAACCTTAAACTAATGTGTAACCCGACGTTGATCATGTTGTTGTTTATACTTGGCATTGAATTTTTATCAAATATCATGAACTTATTATTGGATGTGTTACATAAGTTGAACAAATTTGGTTGCTCCATTTACCTAAGTTTGAGCATGGGAAGACTCTTCTTGTGTAGATGCAATGGGTTAAACTATGTTAATGGGGGCCAATGGCTAGAAGCCCATGCACTCTTGAAAATGGATATGGATATAGAGGTAAAAAGGGATATGTTATAGTTGTTTTGAACATGTGGAAGGCTCTAATCCCATGTGCATAACTGCTTGGAGTTGTACATGTATAAATTATTCATTTTATTAATCACCTATGTTTTCCCATCAGTTTGGGAGTGGAAGGAAGTCAATTTGGTTAGCTTGGTGTCCATTAGAAGCAATAAGTTAATAAGGAACCTACCATCCCTATCTAAATTAATAGTCTGTCATAGCCAAAAAAAAACCCAAACATGCTCAAAGAAGAGCTTAGCAATGACTCTTCTTACACAATGCCAAAATGGCCATTTTAAAGAATTAATCGACAACCATATAGACATGATTATTCATTGGAGAGATTTTGACGTCTAAAATGGGCATCCTAAGGAATATTATAAAATAATAGTAAAAACAATAAAATAAGATTATATTACATAATCAAATTTTAGAGGGAAAAAAGAAAAAACTACTTTTTCAACTTATCTCCCTACAATTTTACTCAAATTTCAAGCAAAAGCACTCATACCTAAGGAGTACCCATGTTGCATACTTTTGATGGACTCTGCTACATGAAAAATGAAAAATACATGATAAAGCATGATTGCAATAACATTTTTCATGTATTTCTTATTTTTCATGTAGTAGCGTTCATCAAAAGTTTGTAACATGGGTACTCCTTGGATGAGGAATTAAATTTTGCATCGAACGAGTGCTCTTGCTCAAAATTTGAGTAAAACCGTAGGGAGATAAATTGAAAATACAAGTTGAAAAAATTGTTTATTATTATTATTATTATTATTATTTTTAATCTTTTCACCTTTTTAATCCAAAAATGGTGAATCATCCCCCATGGTTGACATCATCATCTTTAATCTTATTGGTTCTTATAAAATTGATTTTGGTTGTACAATTTTGTTTTGAGGCCCATTTTAGACATCAAAATTTCTCTAATGATGATGCTTGGTGGAAGGAAAAATTGATATGTGATCCATGGAGACTAAATGTTAGGGTTTTCCTAGGGTAGGTAGAGGAGTCTATTGCTCTTGTTTCTTAATGGAAAGCTTAACAATGACATAGGCAGTACAAGATTTAATATATCTACTAACATATTGTTGAAGTTTTGTCCAATAGAAATAATTTTGGAGTACTGCTAATATTTTCTCCACATCGAAGTGCCCTACCACCTAACTGTGACATGCCTCCCAAATTAGTTCTACATGCTCTCTTGAAGGATAAAAAAGCTGGCCCAAATAGCATAAATGCATCCTAGCATTAAAAGTTTAGAAATTTTTTACCTACATCTAGCGTCTTATATATAACAACAAAATTAGGGTCCCTATCATAAAATTGGGGCCAGTTAGTCATCTCATGCCCACAATAATTAACCACTATGGTTAAAGCCATAATTTGGGGTCAAATTAGGCAATCTGCAAAATGGTTTGTGCTACTTTCTTTGTACTTAATGTTCAAGAAGAATTGTTGCAAGTATGTGGACCACTTCTGAGAGCAATCATTTTGTAACTTTCACTATGTATGCATGATTGCAAGGGCTTGTGATTATTTCCTTTCTCAAAATTTAATGCTTCCACTGTTAGCATGATTTCACAATAGAGTTCATCACCTTATCATGTGTGGGATACCTACGAAGAACATTAGAGAGTGTCTCACTATGATAGGCCAATAAATGTTGACGATGAGTGAGGATTGCGTTAATAACATAATCATCGTGATATTGAATGGCTATTGTAGGTCTAATAGAGTGAGAAATGGTGTTGAGGAAAATAAATGTTTCATATCATTAAATTCTTTTTGTTGTGACTCAAAGTAGGAATATTTGGCTTTAGCTCCACACTTGGTCACTTAGAACAAGGGCCAAATGATATGAAAAAACCCCAACACAAACCTATGGTAGAAGTTCGCAAGACATAGGAAGTTGTGAATATCTCTTCAAGTTGTTGGGATTGGGCAATCACAAATGACTTGGATCTTGGTTGGGTGCACATGCACTCCATGTTCATCCACGATGTATCTTAGATATTGAATTCTCTACATGCCAAATGAACATTTATCCAAATTGACATATAACTTTTGTTGGCATAGAGGATTTATGCTTCGTTGAATGCATTGAAAATGTTTTGCATAAGTTTTGTTGAAGATGAGGATGCCATCCAAATATATGACCATATAAGAGTTTGTGAATGACCATAAGATATCATCCATCATTTTTATGAATATTGTCAAAGCATTAATCAACCCAAAAGGCACAACCAACCAATCAAAAATATCATCTTTAGACTTGAAAACATTCTTCCATATATTAGTTTGTTTAATTGAGACCTAGTGGTAGCCTAGGAGGAAAATTGAGCAAATCCAAAAGTGAATTATAATACAAAATCTCATAATCAAAAGCAATATACCTTACTCTATTTTCCTTTGAGAGGTTGGTCTCCCCACTAATAATATGCTTGTAACTAACTTCCAAGAAAATATGTGGTGCTATAACGAGAGTATGAATAAGAAAACATTGGTTAACTACAAATGGACTATTAACTTTAATTTAGAAGATCAAAATTATCTCTTTACTGTTATTAACTTTAAAAAGAAAATAAATAAGTTCAAAGCCCAATGAGTTTGATAATGAAATAGGATGGACAAAATCTAAAACACTTTGTAAAAAAAGAACTTGTAAAATTTACAAAGTTAACAAAGTAAACTATACAAATTAGATCTATTTTCAAAATATTTGTGATATTATTAATATTTATAATATATAAACACGTGAATCCAAATAAACCACACCAATTTATATTATTTTATTATAATATTAATTTAATTATTATTATTTTCATATAATTAATATTAATCTCAATAAAATAATAATATGATTAGCATTATTATAAAATTTAATAAATATATTTTCAATAATATTTATTAAACAAATATTTAAGATACTATTATTTGATTGAATTGAAGTATTCCTAAATAGAAATGTACTGTCTTTTTGCTAAATTCCGGTCATATTTTGGAAAAATCCAACAAGGATTTTTGTAAATCCAAGTTATAGTTGTTAAACTTCAAAATTATAGACGCTCTAGATGTTTTTGACGGTGCTGAATCCATTTCCACCATTAAAAACATGATTCAAAAACTGCCTGTACAAATTTTTTTATTTATTTTTACCCAGATTCCAACTACTTTTAGCTATCTAGATCCCGTCCAATATACCAATTTAAATATCCCCATATACCAATTTAAGTATCCCATGCTGCACTCAAAAGTCAAAGTAGTAGGCTTCCAAGTATGAATGATGTGTTTGGGTTGTGATCCCAATGGTTAGTTATAAGGATGGTTAGTCATACAATCCAATGGTTAGTTATAAGGACGTGACTTTGTCAATGAATGACACCACCATTTAGTAAAAAACAAATTTTGCTTTTGTCATTTTATTTATGGTCGCCTTTCCTTCGATTTCTTTCTTGATGCCTTTGTGCAGTCATGTCTTTCATTTCTGATTGGGCGTGGTGAGTATGTCTAAAAGAAAGTTAGAGAATCATTATGTCAGGAGGGAGGTGGGAAGGAGCGCCACCGACAAGGGAGGGGAGAGCGAATTAGATTCGGCATGTACCAATACCTCATACTCCGGATAATGCTCCTTAAAATGAGGTTCATCGAGATGAGTGGAATTGCGTGTCAGAGAGAAAATTTGGGAGCGTAAGATTATTATTTGGAAAATGTCGGCATGCATTGGTTTAAAAGGTTGAAAAACAAAATCAGTATAGATTACAAAACTTTAAAATCAAGCAACAATTTATATTATCAAAATTAATATAAATTATAAAAATCTAAATCAAACTTATATCAATTGTGGAGAAAATCTTTTAATATCTTTATATATTTGAATGATTAAAATAAAATACAATTATAATTATGGAAAGCCTTTTAAGCCTCTTATTTGAGTGATTGAAATAAAATATGATTATAATTATGCAGAGACTTTGAAGTATTTTTATATATTTTTTGTTTGTAAACATTTACATGTTTATTCAATTAAAAAATAATAAAAATTAAAAGTAATATAAAGCTTCATATAAGGGAGATGTTATAGTGTCCATAAATGAGTGTAAACATTTAACCCATAAAGTATAGAGTAATTGATTTTCACTGGGTTTAGTTCCCACTAGGTCATAGGCTCAAATTTCATGGGAAATCATTGAGGATGAGAAACCCCTTTGAGGGAATTGAACTATCCCAATGGCTTTGACAATCCCACTAGGTCATAGGTTCAAATTTAATGGGAAATGGTTGAGGATGAGAAACCCCTTTGAGGGAATTGAACTATCCTAATGGCTTTGACAATCCTAATGGCAACATCTACCCGTGGGAAGTTCTCCCTTTTCTCCCATCCAACATCCCCCATCCCACTAGTGGGAAGTTCTTCCATCCAACATTTAACATTGGGGGTGGCCCCTATCTCCACTCAACCTAGTTCTTTAAAAAAAATGAGCCTAAAGATTTAAATGTTAGGTCAATTAATAATAAAAAGTTAAAAGTAATAAAATTCAATTTTTTTATATTGTAATTTCATTTTTATTAATAAAATTATGATTTTTTTTTAAATAAAAGAAAATCATATCACATTAAAATATATAACATATAAATAGTAGCTATAACTTAAGATCCGTTTACCAATAAAAGCTTAATACTTACAATAAAACAATATTCTTAACCATGAATATTTAGCCCACTTTATCATGGATATTACTAACTTGTAAATATATTTTGTTATCATACTGTGGGCCAATACCATGACTTATCAATACCACATGCCAAAAAAACATAACTCATTTCACAATGAAATTATTTATAGATATTTTATTTTAATTTATTAGGCCTAGAGATGCTCTCTAGTCTAGGATGGAAGAGATGTTGTAATGTCATTGTTAGGTCAATTAATAATAAAAAGTTAAAAGTAATAAAAATAACAAAATTCAATTTGTTATATTGTAATTTTGTTTTTATTAATAAAATTATGATTTTTTTTTAAATAAAAGAAAATCATATCACATTAAAATATATAACATATAAATAGTAGCTATAACTTAAGATCCGTTTACCAATAAAAGCTTAATACTTACAATAAAACAATATTCTTAACCATGAATATTTAGCCCACTTTATCATGGATATTACTAACTTGTAAATATATTTTGTTATCATACTGTGGGCCAATACCATGACTTATCAATACCACATGCCAAAAAAACATAACTCATTTCACAATGAAATTATTTATAGATATTTTATTTTAATTTATTAGGCCTAGAGATGCTCTCTAGTCTAGGATGGAAGAGATGTTGTAATGTCAATAAAAAAATAAAAATAACCCTACGTTAAAATAAAAATAACTTTAAACTAGAATAATAAAAGCTATGTTAACATTTTTCTTTGTTTGTGAGGTGGTCTGAGTTGTAGAGATTACATCAGACTTTATTTGTGGCTTGAGTTTCAAACTTGTGACCTTGACATCACAGAGTGACTTAACACTACACCCCATCACAGTTTATTCTATGCCCCATGGGCTAAACTACATTAATATTATTCTTTTTATTAATTTTTGTTAGGTAGTGAAGGTAAACTAGACTCTCAATTGTTTTTAGATAACTCATGGTATTGATCCATAATATTCATGTGGAGTATAGTTGGTTTAAAGGGGAAAACTAAACCAACCTAGGCACATCTTAATTTTGAAGAGACCTGAGCATTGGGGAGTGCTCAACGAGGAATGGAAAGATTGTGAAAACGAGATGCGTTGGTGTCCCACTGATGTTGTGAAGAGAAACACCGTTAATTCTCCAAATTTTGGCACGCTCCGCAACCCTTATCAACAGGGGCAATGACATCATGGTAAGTAACAAAACCTTATTTTAAAGCTTTTTCCCTTCATTATTTTAGAAACATTGTAGGTTTGATTCTCTTACACCTATGGCTATGTTGTATACAGTGAACTCATTGGCAGGCATTGACATTATGGAGATGGAAGGGAAAAGATTCAGACTAAACCAATTCCATTGGCACCACCTTGTCAAGTGCACTACAAATGGAAAATAATACAATCTCAAAAACCTCTTTTCAATCTTTGTGTAATGCCCCTGAAAAATTTACTTTGTGTCTCTTACATTAAAACCATGATTGAAAGTTAAGAGGGATAAATGACAAAAATTACTGATGTAAATATTTATTATTAATTTAAAAAAGAAGAAGAAATTATTTTTGGTATGTTAACACCCTTGGAAATATTTTGAAGGTTGAATTGTGAGATTAACTCCTAACTTCCAGGAAATGATTGGAACCAATTATACCCATAAGGGGGCAGGAAGAAAAGAAGAGAAATCCTCCTTTTACCATGATTTTTGAAACAATATTTGGTAGAGACAAACCACCAGCAAATTTGTCATGACTAGAGATAAGTGTCATGAGGTGGAACTAAAAGAAAAAAAAGAACAGTGGGAGATAAAGAGAGTTTCTTTTGAACATAAAACCACTAGGAGAGTGTTGAAAATAACAAGAAGAAATGTTAAAAATACCATCTAGAAATTCTAATTTAATTTGTCCTTGATTTAAATTAGGAACTAAATCAAAATTCTATTCTCATAGCAACTTGTAATAGTTAACTAAGTTAATTTGACTTGGCTTAGTAAATTCAAGTTGGAAGTCTATCTAGAGTCATGTAGAGTGATTCCTAAATTTTAGAGGTCTAGGTTGAGTTCTTTTGAGTTGTAATTAATTAACTCAGTTTAACTGAGTTATAGTGAATTAAACTAGTTCAATTAGTTAGAGGAACTAGTAGGAGCTCTAGTAGTGGGGAGCAACTTCAGTGCAGCTTCACTCCTCCACCAGTTAACTAAAGGTTCGCCCATAAATAACTCAGTTCTAAGAAATACCTAGTTGAAATTAGAGTTTAGGGACACTGTACTATCAGTTGTATAATTTTTCAAGTGGTACAGATGGTGCATGCAATCAGTAGAAGGCCTATGATGGATTATGCAGTTACGAGCAAGTAATTTCCCAATTAAATATGGGCTAATTCCCTACAAAATTGTGCAAGGAAGGCTAAGAATTTGGCTAAGTATTGGCCAAAGGTAGTTAGTCAGGCAAAGGATAGGAAATACTTGTGTAGGTTGAGCTTAAGGTTGAGCAAAGCATATTGTATTCATCCAAGTCTTGCCTAGGCGCAAGGAATTAGGGGGTTGGCAGGCAACATAATTGGTTAAGTGTTGGCTTGATATGGTTTGTGAAGCAAAGAGATAGATTGTACTTATGCAAGGATTGTTCGAGTTGAAAAAGCGTTGTATTTTGTTGTAAGATCTTATGGTTAATGCAATATAGATAGTAGAGGTTTTGAGTAGTTGCTTTCCCCATAGAAATATTGTGTTATGTGCGATTGAAATTCTTCCTTTTCTGCTTATTGTTTTCATTGATCAATTTTTTTTCACTGATGAGTAGAGTAGATTCTTATTGTGTGTTTTAGCGTATCACATAAGTTGTTGAATCTACAAGTAAAAATCTACATGGTTAGTAGAACTAGATTTGTAGAAATCTCTACATGGTATCAGAGCTAGATTTGTAGAAATTTATCCATGGTATCAGAGCAGGGTTGTTTTGGGTGGCGAGTTTGCAGAGAAGATCTGAATTTTTTTGTGGAAATAAAAAAAAAAAAAAAATGGCAGATATGGATTCCTTTCCCAAAAAGACCCAAACTCAAAAAAAAATCAGCCAAATGGGGGTTCATATGAGGGAGATATCTCCGATTCAAAACCAATTTTTATTTATTTATTTAAATTTATTTT
>APFE031461273.1:23372-50810 GCA_000404065.3 Pinus taeda
CAAGTGGACCGGGCAGATGTATTGCATGCAGAACATTCTAGAGTTACAGGATCGGGTTTGAGAGGAAGCCTTTCTTGTTGAGAGGGAGTGTTGAAAAGTGTGCAACAAGAAATGCTTGTTGAGAATGCAACAAGATGATGGAGATTAGTGGAAAGGAGTCGCCTTCACTAAGTGGGCCCACAGGCTATTTTTGGCGCAAGTCTATTTTTAGACATATGGATCATGTCTATGGATTGCAGGTTGTTGTTTATGGATGATTGGTCAAAATTGGGAAAAATAGATGGACTTCTATTTTTAGATCACAGTGGAGTGACTGCTCAGTCTAAATATAGAACAATCAAAATATTATTAGCTCATAATAATATTTAGACTATAAACTTTGTCTTATTCTCTTGGAGCACTTCAGGATGAGCTACGGATGTGGTACATGCAGATCTCAGAAGGAAATACGTGGTTACCTATGGGATGACTAATATTTGCATGCAGGACTTCAGTTAGAACTCAAGTGAGTTGAGTTTAGTGGACTGGAGGTGCAGTTGATGGAGTTGTGTTCAGTTTAGCTTTGTTAAACTGGTTGTATTTAGTATAACTGGCAAATAGACTAGAGATGAGTTGGGTGGATTAGTTATTAATTAATTCACAAGTTATTAACTCATAATACAACTAATGAATACATCAGTTAACTCAGTTGCATGTCAGTGCATGTTCAGTTCAGCAGGGACAGGTGGTAGAGGATCAGATTGCTATCAGTTGTGACTATAGCTGTGCATGATGATTTGCACAATAAGAGGGATTGAGTATTGCCAATGAGGATTGCATGGTATATCCAAGAGAAATACGAATTTGGATCATTCATTCATCAATATTCTCATGCAGGAAGTGGAGGCAGGCAAGCAGTGGAAAAGATTTGGAGATCAGATCTGAGTTGTATTGTGTGTAACAGAGGTGGAGATACTTGTGAGAAGTATTATGCTGTGTAATGTTACATGACTCAATCATTAATATACAGATAGTTGGGGTTTTTAGCGAGATGCTTTCCCCGGGATACATACTGTGTTAATGTGTGAATGCTCTTGATGTTTTGTGTTATTGATGCTGCTATATTGATGATCAACGTAGAGGAGCTTATGTATTGTGTATGTTTTCCGCAATAGTACATGATCAGGATAATCTCCATTGAATATGTGTTAAATTATTCAAAATTTCTACAAATTAGATTTCAAAGTGATAAAGGCAGAGACCAGCAACAATCACATACTGGGAAGCATAGAGAAGAGTTGGTAGCAGTGCAGAGTCAACAACAACGCATAGTTTTCAGTAGACAGTGCAGTAGCTAGTAATAGTCAGAGACTTTGGTGAAAGATGAATCATACTGATTCAGTTTGGATGCTTTTTTAGTTTCAAAAATTGCAGCAACAACAACACTAGAGAGAATGTTGCATGTAGAACATTCTAAAGGTACCAAATTGGGATAGATTTGAATTCCTTTCTTGTTGAGAGGGAGCGTTGAAAATAACAACAAGAAATGTTAAAAATAACATCTAGAAATTCAAATTTATATTTTTCTTGAATTAAATTAGGAATTAAATCGAAATTCTATTCTCATAGCAACTTGTAATAGTTAAATAAGTTAATTTGACTTAGTTGGCTCAGTAAATTTGAGTTGCAAGTCTATCTAGAGTCAGGTAGAGTGATTCCTAAATATTAGTGGTCTAGGTTGAATTCTTTTGAGTTGTAATTAATTAACTCAATTTAACTGAGTTATAATCAGTTAAACTAGTTCAATCAGTTGGAAGAACTAGTAGGAGGTCTAGTAGTGGGGAGCAACTTCAATGAAACTTCACTACTCCACCAGTTAACTGAAGATTCACTCATAAATTACTCATGCATGTCAGTTCTTAGAAAGACCCAGTTGAGTTTAGAGTTCATGGACAATGTACTATTAGTTGTATAATTTTTTAAGTTGTACAGATCGTGCATGCAATCAGTCGAAGGCATATGATGGATTGCACAATTATGAGTAAGGAATTTCCCAATTAAATATGGGCTAATTCCCTAGGAAATTGCACAAGGAAGGCTAGGAATTTGGCTAAGTATTGGCCAAAGGCAGTCAGTCAGGAGCTAGGACAAAGAAGTAGGGGCTTGGTAGGCAGTAGAATTGGCTAAGTGTTGGATTGAGATGGTTTGTGAAGAAGAGAGATAGTTTGTACTTGCTGGAATTGTTCAGGTTGAACAAGAATTATATTTTCTTCTCAAATCTTCTGGTTAATGCAATAGAGATAGTCGGGGTTTCAAGCAGTTGCTTTCCCCAAATAAATATTGTGTCATGTGTGATTGAAATTCTTCCTTTTTTGCTTATTGTTTTCATCAAACAATTTTTGTTTATGCTGATGAGTAGAGTAGATTCTTGTCTTATGTTTTAGCATATCACATAAGCTGTTGAATCTACAAGAAAAAATCTACAGAGATAAATACTAGTTTGGAACCCAAATATTTAATAGGACGTTGTTAAAGGGTTCCAGAGGTGAATCTAATAAATATTTTTGCATTGATTTTGGGAAAAGTGGAGTGGAGCTCAAGGGGTAATAATAGAAGAGTTGGTTCAAGGTTGGGAGGAATGTGGAAGCCTTTAACTTATTTAGATAAGTACAAGAATGATATGATATATGAATAGTAGGAATTTTGATTAAATAGACCATTTTAGGAAAAACCAGAACAAATAATTACTTGAAAGTTAATGGTTCTTAAGTTTCCATTTGGTTATGTTTCCTTGTTATAGGTAAAGAAAGGTGCTCAGGAGCTAGGACAAAATCCCTTCTAGTCATTGAAAACAACAAGAGGTTACCAATAATTCCCGATAGAATTTTTTTGAGTGGAAACAACGTAAATAAAATAAATACAATGTAAAATAATTGACCAAAAAGTTTCCATGAACAAGTATAGTACTAGGTGGTAAGGTTGGGTATTCATATACAAACATATAACTAAATGTGGGGCTTATTGTTATTAGAAGATGTGTTTTAGAAGCAATAGGCTAAAAAAAGTTACATACATACATACATACACCTATATTTAATATTAAGGTTAGGGGCTTGTGCTTATGTTCAAGTTAGATGTTAAAGCTTATAAAAAAAAAACAATGTTCATAAGCCCAAGCATAAAAAACCCTTAACAAAGGAAGGTTAGGGTCTAGAAGACTAGAAGTAGTGCCCCATTACAAGGGTCCACTAGGTTTCTGGCCTAGATATATGTATCATTAAATTTAAAATACAATAATTGCATGCCTGAATAGAAATTAATTAATACTGTCAAGCCAGGGAGTAACTCCTCAGATGAAATTATGTTATTCATTAGGTAGTTCATTATTATTTACAAGAGGAAGTGACTGTTCGATTTCATCTCTCGATGACTCTTCATTTCCTCTATTATTTATTTACATTAATTATAGTTGTTCACCAAATCCCTATGATTAGGTGTCAACATTCCCCCCCCCCTTAATCTGAAGGGATGTTGGTGAGTCCAAGCATCATTCTGAATCTTTCAAGCTTTTCTCTTCCAAGCGCCTTTTGGTGAAGATGTCTGCAATTTCTAGAATTTTCCATACTTATTTGGGGGCGGCGGGCGGCTGCTGCAGGCTGGAATAAGAAACCGGTGCTCATTCCAAATATGGGGGGCAGTATAGCAGGCAGTAGCACAACTCCTGATCCAATACTCATAGCATAACCCGAAGTAGATACCCCAATTTCTTTGTCTCCATCAAAGTCTGAATTAGAGTATCCAATCAAGCTGAAATCGCCCACTTGTGTATACTTGAGTCCAAAGTCTTGAGTTCCCTTCAAGTACTTTAGAACTCTTTTTGCAGCAGACCAATATCCCTCACAAGGCTTTTGCATAAACCTAGAGAGGATTCCAACAACAGACGAAATGTTTGGTCTGGTGGTAGTTAGGTAGTTGAGACTTCCTACAAGCTATCTATACTTTGTTGCATCCTCAAATTATTTTCCTTCAATGGGTGTGAGCTTTAAGTTTTGTTCCATTGGAGTAGTCAGAGGATTTCATTCTAGGACATTTACGTACTTTTTTTGCATAAAATGGGAGAGATGTTACACTTTTCTACACTAAATTATCTTTTCCTATTAGGCGTTTCTCAAGGGTTTTTGATTGCGACAGGAATACATTAGAAATACATATGGTGCACCAAGCGTAGGACAACCAAAGAGTCATAATTGGAATCATTTGCAAGCTTAGCACTCCTAACGCTTTCTTGGCAGAGGAATATTTGTATAAGAATCTTCACATTCTTAATTAATATTATATATACTATATTAATATATAGTTATATTATATATATATATATATATATAATTATATATATATATAATGACATTGTGAAAAATTATATGTTATTAACTATTTATGTATAATGAACAATGAATGGATGAAACCAAGACCATTGTTGATATGCAATCCAAATGACATAAAATTTGATAGTGGGAAATATTATCAGCACATGGATCTTTGAAAACCCCCCCTTGCATGGAGGGAGTCATCTAGAACGTGATTGACAAGGTATTTTAATCACTTGTCTTGTTATTTTCTAAACAAAAATCTCTATGCATGGGTATTTACCTTGTGACTTGATGCTTGAGTGATCCATGTGCAGATAGGAAGTGTGTCAAAAGACCAAGTGACGACTCTACAAGAAGTTGTACATGATGAAAGTACCGCGTAATCTCTAAGTTGTTACTAATTGACAACGAAATACAATAATGTTATAATTTGTGTTATCATTGTCATCACTTAAGCTTGGATTTATTATTTGAATTTAGATCTTTATTTTTGAAAAATAAACTATTAATACTAATATATTATTTACATGGATTTATAAATTGACTCAATATGAAAAAATAGGGGTAATTTAGAAAATTGTTTTAAAAAAACACTATTAATTTACTTTAGAGTTTTTTTCCAAATGAATTTAATAATAAACATTTTTATCTTTTATATTTTTTTAATAGAATTGTAAAAATTTTAAAAAACATAGTTTATTCCCCACTAGTGATGAATGTGGATACATATAGAGGGGAGAGGGCCCCACACCCCTCAACCATTTGTCCTAGTTATTTATGAGGCATTTCTTGTACTCTCCAAACTCCCAACCCATGAAGAAAATTCAAGAAGAAGTTGGTAATTTATCTGGGGGTGTTAGTGTTGTGGAGCATCGTTAGTGTAGCAAAGGCATGAGAGGTAAGGTGACGAAGGTTCTTGGTGCTTTTGTCGAACAAGCAGGCCTTTTTCCTGAGAATTCTCTTGTTCTTCTACTTGCGACATTTAGGGAACAACCCTAAACGAGCTCCAATGATGTTGTTAATGTCTTTTGTTGTGAGTCAAGGCTCCTACATTTGGATTCAAGGCCATGGTGTCTTCCACAATGCACCCTCTATGGCTTAGTGGCTCTGTTAGAGCAGTGGAGGTGTGAATTGTGGGGAGGCTTGGTGGTGGGTGAGAATTTATGCGCTTTTGATCCCTTAGTAAGTTTTCATTATTGGGTAGTGTTTTCATATATTCCTATTGGCTTCCAGAGGAAACCCTTTAGTTTGGTTTGTCCAATCTTTTTACTTGCATTGTTTACATTCAGTGTTGGTGTTTTCTTTTGGGAGGCCCTGGAGGTTGGAGTTATGATTTTCTAGGAACTGAGCTTCGGGACTAGGCCAATTGGTGATATTATCATGGGTACCCTGCTCCTAACTCCAGGAGTTGTAGATTCCATAGGCAGTATTGATAGCCTAGGGTATTACTGATATTGTGTGTTGCTACAATAATTATGTTGTTTTCTCATAGGCTTGAAAAACACTTTAGTAAGGGGTTTCTCCAGGATCGTGACCTTCCTGTTTGGATTGTGAGGATGCCCCCATAACATGACAAAGAGCATTTGGGACTGGGGGAGAGAAGAATATAGGGTAGGAAGTAGCACCATGAACAAGGCATTGGTGAAACAATGGACCCTCTAGCGCCATAAAACCTAGGTAGTGCAATTCCGAGCTTAAGAGAAGCAATGGACTAGCTCAATCAAAACCAGCATGATAATTGCAGTAACACTATGGATTTCATAAATCATCTAACATAATATGGGGGAAATGCATGATAGAATGGTTAGCCTATGGCAAGGAACAAGCATATCCTGGATCGGCTCAAGCTTATGGAAATTCGATTGGCTCACTTGGAGGGGCATGTGCATGGAAACTATGGACACCCACCTCCTCTTGGTTTGGGTCAGCTAATGTAAATCTTGGTAACTTATGTAAACTAGTACCATTACATAAAGTTGTCATGTATTTGGGTATGTTTATGTTGGCCAATAAATCTAGTAAAAGTGAGGCCAATAGATTTTGGAGGAAATATCCAACACAATGTAGTCTTTTGAATGTGAATTAATAAAAAATTTAGATTCACAAAATAAATAAACAAATAAAAACATAATTTGAGTAATATTTATTATATATGATGAGCATTTGTAGAGTTATGAAAAAAAAAATATTTATTGTATATTGTAATTTTTTTGAGTAAGGTTATGAAAAATAACCATGAAAGTTTGATTTATCATTTACGTTGGGATCTTTATTTTGAAAAATAAACTATTAATACTAATATTTATTTGCACAAGTTATATAATTTGATTCGACAGGGAAAAAAATGAAAAATTTTTAAAAATTATTTTGAAAAATTCTTATTATTTTTTTTAGATTTTTTTTCCAAATACATTTAGTAAAAATATATTAAATTTTTTATTTTTTTAATAAAATTTTAAATAATTAAAAAAATCATAATTTTAATGAAATAAATCTAATATATATAATATTTTTATTATATATTATAACTTTTGTAGGGTTATGGGAAAAAAATATTTACAAATAAATTATAATTTATTTTGGTCAAAGGGTTATGAAAATATTTCGAAAGTCAGTGATCCACTTAGGATTGGAATTTATTATTTGAGTTTGAGATTTTCATTTTTCTAAAAAAGGACTATTAATAATATTTAATTTTCAATAGATTATATTTAAACTTGTGAAAATCACTAAATTTAGAATAATAAAAAAACAATTAATTTATTTTAGATTTTTTAATTATTTATATTTATATTTAATATATATATATATATTATATATATATATACTATATATATATATATATATATTTTGGATTTAGAGTTTTATTATATTATTAGAAACATAATATATGAATAAATCTTTAAAAAATTAATATTTATTGTATATGGTAATTTTTGCATAATTATGAAAATATTTATTATATATTGTATTTAATAATTAGAGAAGTTGGTAATTTTATACCATATATAATAATAATATCATTGTTATTTGTGTGAGTGATTTTACAATTGTTTGCCTTAATACTCAAGTATAATAACACTATGTTTGACTTTGTTAAATTGTGTAGTGTGTATAAGAATTAACCTAGATTTATTTTAATTTCAGATCTATCAAGCGCTGAGAGAGATCAAATCTCCCAAGTGCAAACTTTTTTTTTAGAGTGTAAAACTTGAGGAAAGGCTTGCACCTCAAGAGATTTGATCTCTCCAAGTGCAAACTTTTTTTTTTGAGTGTAAAACTTGAGGAAATGTTTGCACCTCAAGAGATTTGATCCTCACGACACTTGATAGATCTAGAGTTATGATGGATCTAGGCTTGTCTAATTATTATAATTAATGTTTTGTTTTGTTTTTCAAGTGGTCTAAGTTCATCAAAGATTACAACAGGCTTGAACTGTGGCTTGAGAAACCGCAACCCGGGGGCATCTAAGTCGTCAAAATTGCCCGAGGATCGTACTCTACCTGGGCCATAACAACCCTTAACATAACTAGATTTTTTCCCATGGAGTTTTGAACTAGTGACCTTCACATTATGGAGTGACTTAACACTACACCCTATCAATGTCTATTCTACGCCCTATGGGCTTATTATATTTAATAAATATTTTTGAATTAATTTGTATTTTTATGTAATTTTGCAAATATATATTATATATATATATATATGAGTCAAAATGTTTAGATAACATTATATAAGAGGACATTACAACATCTTTTCCATATTGGGTTGGGCTGGCAAGTATCTCTTGAAGTAAAAAAATATAATAAAATTAAACCGATGTAGATCCATATAAATGTAGGATCAACCAAGTGCCCAAAAGGATCACATCTCCTTTCACTCTAAAAGAGGTTTGATCTTCAACAAGTTTTATCCCTCTTAGCTCTTGATAGGTCAACATTTAAGATGGATGTAGGCCAATTTAATTATTAATAATGGTTAGTTAGAATAATTTTATTGTTATTTTTTTATTTGACGTAGTCAAAATGTTTTAATTAATAATTATAATTATTTATTTTATTTATTAGTTTATTAATTAGGTTTTTTTTTATTTTTATTGTTATTGTTATTTAATTTGACTTTAGCCAAAATGTTTACATAAACATAATATTACATCATATAACATAATTACAACATCTCTTTCCATATTGGGCTAGAGAGAACCCTCAGGGGGCAATTAAACTAATATATATATATATATATATATATATATATATAATATACATATATAATATATAATATATATATATATAACTATAATTTTTGTTCTTTTTTATTTTTTTTGTGAAATGAGAGATGAGTTTTTGGCATGTGGTATTGATGATCCATGGTATTGACCCATGGTGTTGTAACAAATCTCATTTACAAGTTAATAATATCCATGGTAAAGTGTGGTGAATATTTGATCAAGGAGGATCCTAAAAGGCCAAATTTACGAAGTCCTTGAAACTCAGCGAAACCTATCTCAAATCAAAAAGCTTGTCGTTTTGAATCCAACGACATGAAATATACCTCAATCCAACATCATATGAGAAAGTTATGGCCTGCTAAATTTTTTGAAAAATAATTAAATATTTTTGCAGGCAGAACCCATAGAGCGCCACTTGGTAGCTGACATCAACAATAGGACACTGATGTCAGTTAGGTGACGTGATGGTATGGTCATTGGGTAGCTAATCAGGAAACGACATGTGGTGGGTGATGTTAGCATGATATCATTAGTATAGTCAGCAACCCAGTCAATGATACAGATGAATTAGAATGTGCCACGTGTTGCCCAGTTGGTAGGCGGTCCAGTTTCTTAACGAAGCGACATTTTTTACCTTTGTAGTGGACGAACATGACCAAATTGTCGCTTACTTTACTGGGCGCCATGTGGAACCCCATGATTGGCCAGTGGACTGGGACTAGGCCAGATTTGATAGGTGGTTTAGCGAGCAACTGGCAATGATTAGTTTTGGCAGTCGACTAAGTCTAGTGTTTAATTTTAGCGACACCAATTATTGTTGGCATTGTAGTTTGAGACCAACCAAATTGGTTGGCGGGTCACCAAGTTGGAAAAAACACCAAACCTGGGGCTATAATTGATGGACAAGTGTTAATGTCGGGTTGGCGGGAGTTGAACCCATCGATGGTCAAATTGCCAAGCATAACCCATTATGATTTTCAAACAAACTGCAAGTGATAAACTGGCAGCAGAACTATTATATAACATATAAATCTATTAATATAAACAATGGGTGACTGGTCGCAGAGTTTTAACCCTCGACCTTTACTGGCCCAACATACCAATTTTCTCACCGAAACCGTTGCCATCACTAAGCACTTTGTTAAGTCAGCCTATGTAGCAGTATAAATACAACTCTGTGGTATATTTCCGCGGGGTGGGGGGGGAGGTGCGTGTTAGTCGATTGGAGGAACAAATTTCTTTTGCCCAAGGAACCAAAGGTCGAAACCTTGCACCAGAGGTCCCACCCAAGCACAAAATTCAATAAAGATTATAAGGAATATTTTTGAATATTATAAAGAGAATCTTGTTAAACCAGGAGGTAACTCCTCAAATGTAATATTTTTATTCATTAAGGTTGTTTATTATTATATACAAGAGGGAGTGACTGTTCAGTTCATCTCCCGATGACTCTCCATTTCCTCTATTAGTTATTTACATTAATTATAGTTGTTCGCCCAATCCCTATGATTAGGTGTCAACATTCCCACCTTAATCTGAAGGGATGTTGGTGAGTCCAAGCATCATTCTGAATCTTTCAAGCTTTTCTCCTTCAAGCGCTTTGGTGAAGATGTCTGCAATCTTCTCATTAGTGGAACAATGGCGAAGATGGATTGTTTTGCCCTCAACATGATGTCGAATTAGATGATATTTTGTAATGACGCGCTTTGTTCGATCATGGAACTTTGGGTTCTTCGCCAACTTTATTGCTGAGGTATTGTCAATCATGAGTGGAGTCGATTGTACTTGTTTTACCTGCAAATCTTCTAGAATTTTCCTGAGCCACACAATTTCTTTTGTTGCCTCAGTTACTATCACATATTCTGCCTTTGTTGTGGAATCTTCTGGAATTGATTATTTGCATGATCTCCACGAGATAACTCCTGATCCAAGACTCATAGCATAACCCAAAGTAGATACCACAGTTTCTTTGTCTCCATCGAAGTCTAAATCAGAGTATCTAATCAAGCTGAAGTCGCCCACCTGTGTATACTTGATTCCAAAGTCTTGAGTTCCATTCAAGTACTTTAGAACTCTTTTTGCAGCAAACCAATGTCCCTCACAAGGATTTTGCATGAACCTGGAGAGGATTCCAACAAAAAATGAAATGTTTGGTCTGGAATTAGTAAGTAGTTGAGACTTCCTACAAGTTGTCTATAATTTGTTGCATCCTCAAATTATTTTCCTTCAATGGATGTGAGATTTAAGTTTTGTTCCATTCGAGTAGTCAGAGGATTGCATTTAGTCATGCCAAATCTGTTCAACAGATCTCCAATGTACTTCTTTTGAGAAAGGAATATGGACTTTGGATGTTGAGTTACTTCAATACGAAGATAGTAATGAACATGGCCCAAATTAGTCATTTCAAAACCTTTCCTCAATTCCTTCTTTATGGATGCAATGTAGCTCTCATTGTTCCCTATCATCAAAATATCATATACATATACCACAAGATATACAACTATTTTGCTAACCTTCTTGACAAACAAAATTGCATCATCAAGATCATAATGTTTGAAATTGAGTTTCAAAAGATGCTCAGTTAGTTTTTCATACTAGGCTCGCGGTGCTTGTTTGAGGCCATACAAGGATTTCACAAGTTTGCATACTTTATGTTCATGTCCTTTTACAACAAATCCTTCAAGCTGGGACATAAAAACATTCTCTTTTAGATCTCCATTCAAGAAAGAAATTTTTACATCCATTTGATGGACTTTCCAACCATTCTGAGTTGCTAGGGCGAAGAGTGTCTATATGGTAGCCCATTTTGAGGTGGGGGAAAAAGTCTCCTCATAATCAACCTCTTCCTTCTGTGCAAAACCTTTTGCCACAAGCCTGGCTTTGTGCTTGTCAAGGGAGCCGTCAACTTTATACTTGTTCTTGTAGACCCACTTGCAGCCAATTGGTTTGGTTCCCAATGGAGGATCAACCAGCTTCCAAGTGCCATTATTTATCAAGCCATCATCCTCCTTTTGCATTGCTTCTTTCCATTCATCATGAGAAACAGATTCTTTGAAGGAAGCTGGTTCCAAATCTGTAGAAAAATTCAATTCACAATTATATGAAACATACATATCAATAGGTGAATCAAAGTCATCTACATCACCTCCATTTTGCCAGGTTGAATTTCTAGTTCCCGTCTTTCCAACCTCATCAAGATGAACACTTTCAAGTGTCTTTGTCAGCCACTTTGGGGGACCTTCCTGAGATGGTCCATGCTGCTTCATTGATTGAGTTGGGACTAAGTCAAGATTGAGTCTCCCAATTATGTCAATCACATCACTCAAAGTATCATCCATTGTTGGAGTTTCATGTGGGGGAGATAGTGCTTCAGAAGAAGATTCCATAGGTTGATCTAGTATAGGAACCCCCCCTTCAAGATGTGGAATTTGATTATCAAATTCTTGAAATGATTTTGCATTTGCGAATCTATCCAAGCGATCAAGTTGCCGCTCAACAACATTTTCAGTTTTGGATGATTCAAGAAATATTACATCTCTAGATACAAATTTTTATTTATTGACTTCATCATAGAGATGGTATGCTTTGGAGGTGTTTGAATACCCCAGGAATATACACTTATGACTTCTTGCACCAAGTTTGTTTCTATCTACCTTTGATATCAAGGCATAACTTGTGGAACCAAAGACCTTGAGATGCTTTACCGAAGGAATGTGCCCATACCACATTTCATAAGGAGTCTTGTTTCTAATAGCATTAGATGGACATCTATTCTTTACATATACAAAACATAGAACTGCATCAATCCAAAAAATCAATTTTACATTTTTGAAAAACATCATGGAGCGCACCATATTTATGATTGTCCTATTCATTCTTTCAGCTACTCCATCTTGTTGGGGATCATAAGGCACAGTTGTTTGATGTTTTATCTCATGTTGGTGAAGGTAGTTTTCAAATTCATTTGAAGTGTATTCTTTTCCATTATCAGTGAGAATAGAGCCAATATGAGATTGTGCATCATTTTCAATCCATGTATGAAAGTTCTTGAATGTGTAAAAAGCATCAGATTTGTTCTCCAATAAATAAACCCAGCACATTCTGGTGTAGTAATCAATAAATGTCATCATAAATTTATTTCCATTTGTAGAAGGAATGGGCATTGGACCACATAAATTTGAATGAATGAGTTCAATTTTTATATGTGCTCTGGAATGTGAATCATGAAAAGATTGTTTTCTATGCTTTCCTAGAATTCAAGCATCACATTGCTTAATTTTCCTAGGAATTGTAGGCAAACTAATAAAACCATTTTTCCTCAACAAGCGAAGGTTGCCATAGTTCAAGTATCCAAATCTGGCATGCCATAATAAACTTGATGGAAATGTACCTTCTTCATAATGAGAATTGTATGAGAAATTTTGTGCACAAGCAAAGGTACCTTGCAGCTTGAGAAGCCTTTCTTCTTCTATCCCCGTCATGACAAGTAAGTGGTTTGATGCTTTTTTCACTTCAAGCTTGCCATCAAACATATGAATTGAGTGTCCTTGTTGGTGGATGTGGAACAAGGACAACAAGTTTCTCTTCAGCTGTGGGAGATATAAAACATGATGTAGAAGAAAGTTTGGAAGACCAGGCAATTTGAGCCTGATTGTACCAAGCCCTGATGGCTTGAGTTTTCATTTGTCTACAAAGTATACTACTCCATCAACATTGTCAGTAAATTCTTCAAAAAAATATCTTCTAAAAGTCATGTGGCAAGTTTCTCCTAAATCAAGCAACCAATCATTTTTCCAAGAAGCAAGTGAAGCATTAAATAAGTCTTCATTTACTCCAATATTACAGTGTGCCACAACATAGTGAGAGGATTCAGGTGCTTTACCTTTCTTTTTGTCATTAGTTTTACCTTTGGGTTGGTTTCTTTCATGCTCAATTATGTCCCAAGGAAATTTTCATGTGTATGCATCACGTGATCCATCTCTTTTGTAGCGTATGCAGTACAAATCTGACTTTTCTCCTTGAGAGTGTCTACCCCGCCTGCCTCTGAAATTTCTTCCTCTTCCTCTTCAACCACCTCTTCCTCTGGAAGAATCTTGAGCAAGATTCTTCTCTCTATGTGTAAGGCACATAGCCTCTTCAAAAGACTAAGGAGCTGTCTTCTTCCCAAAAGCTTTCTCTCTTTCAACAATTTTTTTCACAAGGGAGTCAAAGGTAATATCTTTGAGGTTTCCATTTGCTTGCAATGACTCAAGATAATTTGAGTAAGTGGGATAGATTGCCTTGAGAAAAGCTACCAGAGGAATGTCCAGTTCAACATTAGTGACTTTGATATCATGCATAATAGATTTTACTTCTGATGCAAGAGCAAGAGGATCATCATTTTGTAATTCAAGGTGAACAATTTAATCATGAGTTGAACAACTTCAAGTGCAGAGTGTGAGTCATAGAGTTCCTTCAGTTTTTGTAAGGCTTCGAAAGAATTTGAAAATGGAGAAATATGGTGACTCACCTCTTCATTTACTGATGCTACAATCAATGCATAAGCCTTGCTGTTCTTATTTTCCCAAATGGCGAATTCCTTGTTTGAGGTAGGCTGTTCTGGCTCTTTATCTCTGTTTCCAACACACACTCCTTTCCACAGCTCATTAAAAATGAGAATGTGTTTGATTTTCCGAGACCACTCATTGAGGACCACTCCCACAATAGATATTAATGAGTGCATTTTTTTTAAATATACTTCTACTGCTAATAGGCTGTAAGAAATTGCACTTCTGTTTGTAAAAAAAACCTACAATTTTAATGTATTAACAAAGGTATTGACATGCTCACAAAGCCCAACACATGAGTATAGATGTAAGGCTTACACTTCAGAAGGTCCGATTTAGAGATGATCCACACAAAAATTCGACCTCAATGTCTAACTATTAACAAAGCACACATTTTGAACCTATATCTCATTAGAGAAGTTGCCTCACATAACCAGTCGAAAGTATGTAGCAGTTGCCAGAGAGGGGAAAACCTGCAGAATGGTTATCAAATTCTTGACAGAGGCACACATGTGGAGTGGTGGCAAGAGGTCAGTTATGCAAAATAGGCAGAACATAGGCATAATAGGAAAAAGGGAGTTACAAAGCAGAGAGGGAAACCAAAAATGGCGCTGACTCTGATACCATGTTAGACCAAGAGGTAACTCCTCAAATGTAATCGTTTTATTCATTCAGGTTGTTTATTATTATATACAAGAGAGAGTGACTGTTCAGTTCATCTCTCGATGACTCTCCATTTCCTCTATTATTTATTTACACTAATTATAGTTGTTCACCCAATCCCTATGATTAGGTGTCAACAAATCTAAAAGATTCCCGAGAGCTCTAGAGATCACCACACATAATGGGTTTGACTTTATAGTCATTTTTCACGATTTTTCACCACGAATCCAACTGTTTAATTTATTTCTTCAACATAGGTGTATATTTTTAGTCAATCCCTAGAAGTGGAGGTATAAGGTGTCATTTGTAAAATGTATACATTTTTTTATTTTGCTAAAGATTAATGAAAGAAGCCTCCCCCACATTGAGTTGGGCCTAGAGACATAGCTCACACTGGGTGAAATCCATTATCAACTTGCGTGTACCTTTATTTTTCATGGTTGCATTTTATTTCCACTTCTTTTATTTGTATGCATCTTAGGGTTACATGCTCGTTTAAATGCAATTTTATAAGCATCCTTGAAGTAAAAAGATTCAGATCAATATCCATGGTAAAAAGTCTTGTTATATTGTAAGTATTAAGTTTTATGTGCTTATTAATGGAATTTAAATATGGTTACAAAAATATTATTTTAAATTTATATGGTAAAATAGATCTTAATTTATAGCTAAAATATATGTTTTATATATTTTAATGTGATAAGGGATTTAGATATATATCAAAATTAATTGTAATCCTTTTGCTTTTAGATTTAATTAAAAAAATATTATAAAATTATACTCATATAAAATATTTTGATTGTGAAATGATAGATGATTTATGGGCATGTGGTATTGAAAAACCATGGTATTGGCTCATGGTATTGTAACAAATCCTCTTTACAAGTTAATAATATCTATGGTAAAATGGGTGTCAATATGATGGTTAAAAATATTGTTATATTGTAAGTTTAATGTTAGCATTAAAATTTTTATGTGCTTATTAATTAAATTTAAATATGGTTAGTAAAATGGATTTTAACTTATAGCTACTACTTATATGTGATATATTTTAATGCGATATGTATATTATGTTTTTTTTTAATTAATAAAAACAAAATTACAATATAACAAATTGAATTTTATTATTTTTATTACTTTTGAGTTTTTATAGACACTATAACATTATACCCATAGTGTGCTCTATATTACTTTTAACTTTTTATTATTATTTAATTGAGTTGACATTCAAATGTCTACAAATCCTTTACCTCTTTATGCTCTCTAGCCCAGTATGTAAGACAGGTTCTCTTGTCTTGTTATGTAAACATTTTGACTTGGTCAAATTACAAAATAATAATAAAACTAATAATAATTATTAGATGAAATAGCATTTTTTCACAACATTTTTTTTTCTGTGTTAATTTAATCAAAATGAGAGAGAGATTTTTAAAAACTTGAGTGTAAATTGTTTAATCTTCATAATTTGAGTGCCCAAGCGAGGTGCTCAATCCATTTATGCATTCAAAAATATATTTTAAACAACAAAAAATCTTGAAATTGTATTACTGGATTTTGATGAATTCTTGTGAAAAAGGCTATTTCGTTTATAAGTTAGACTACACCTAAATAAAATACTTCAATTTTCACCTTTATTTTACATCATACTTTATATAGTGAGATAAAGTGGAAAAAAATAAATAAAAAAATACTTTTTAGTATCAGGTATGTATGTAATTTCTTCATTGAGACTAGATCTAATGCCTATACTATGCTAGAATTGTGTAAATGTAATGTAAACATTTCAACTAGGGGAAAATAAAATAAAAATAACCTTATAAAAAGTAAATAATAAAAAAAAAATGGCCCCTGGTTCTAAGAATCCATGGTATGCAGCCATTTGCATTCATGTGGAATATAACCCATTACAGGGGAAATTAAACTAGCATAGATCCATTTTAGTTTGATGTTATATGTAGATACATAATTAGCAATAGAAAATGATGGTGTTGAATCTATGTAACCTATAAAGGTAAAAAAAAAATATTGATATGTTTAGGTTGGACATTTGTCTGGATATGTTCAGAGTTGGGGAAATATTAGGAAAAATGTAATTATTACATTTTATCTAATATTTTTGCTTACCTCCATCCACTTTTTACTATGTTATACTGAGTATACTATTATAACGTTACATTTTACCCAATATTTCCCCTCAATCGGTCCACTTCTTATTGTAATATTTCTTTATATTTGAAGTTTGAAAGTAAACAAACTCAACTATAAAATTAGCAGGGTGAGGGGGGAAATATTGAGTAGAATGTAATATTTATGCTGAGGTGTGACGGGAAATATTGGCTAAAATGTAACAATATTACATTTTAGTTAGTATTTTCCCCCTCCCTTGACCACTTTGTCTTGGGGAGGGGGGTGGTAATAAATATTGCAATATCATTTTATCCAAGATTTCCCTCACCAAATTCATTTTTTGTTAAAAATTTCCTCTATATTTGAGGTTCATAAGTAAACTTAACTCTTATGTAAATATTTGATCCACATAAAATTAATAATTATATTTATATTTATAACCAAACTAGATCCACGTTAACTCTAGATCTACCAAGTTCTAAGAGGGATTCAATTTCTTGAGATGAAAACCTCTTAGATTTGATCCCTCTCAGGGTTTGGTAGATCTTGAGTTAATTTATTTAATCAAATTAAGTGTTCAAAAGGTAAATAAATAGGGTTTTCAAAACACATGGGTTTTTCAATGTTTGGTAATAATAATAGTAATTTTACTTAATCAAATTAAGTGCCCAAAGGCCAAATAAACTAGGTTTTCAAAGCCCATGGCTTTTTCCATGGTATTTATTTTAATGTAGAATATTTAATGATTATAACCTTTCTAGTTTTTCTTTTGATCGTCTTGTCTATAGTCTTCTCGAGAAAGGATTAAAATTTTCCCTTTATCCAAGAAATATCTAGGTTGATGAGATTATATGCGACATTGAATATAGGATAAGAGGCTTACAATATATCATTAAGGATATCATCACATAAAACTATGTTGTTGTCCTTAGAAGGGCGAAGCTCTGCAAGAACAACATTAGCAAACTTGAGTTTGATGCTGAAGTATTTGAACAATGACAATGACATAGTTGTTTTGAAAGCTAACAAAGGTGTTGTTGTTGTTATTTTAGATAAGGAGGATTACTGGAGAAAAATGTTGGATCACCTTTGTAATAGTGGAAGCTACAAAAAACTTAATAAGAATCCCTTGAAGAAGATCTCCAAAATCGTGGCTCTACCTATAAAATCTTGTAATTTTGTTAGCTCCTTTAGCCATAATCTCATCAAAAGTAGCCCTCGAATCCCTAGGATCTATGGGATTCTAAAGATCCATAAGGAAGGGGCTTTGCTGAGACCCGTTGTCAACACTATAAGAGGGCCAACATATCCTTTAGAAAAATATTTAGCCCAAAAGTAAAACCCTTAGCTGACCTTACATAATCCTTTGTTAAAGACTCTTCATCATTTGTCAATGTTTTAAAGGGTATTAATCTTGATCCTAACGACATGCTTTTGAGTTTCGATGTGGTATCCCTTTACAATAATATCCATATTAATGAGGCCATTGAGGTCATTAAGAGCATTACGGATCCTAATATGGCTAAATTAGTTGAATCTTGTCTTACCTCTACTTTCTTCAGCTTCGAAGGGGAATTCTATGAACAAACTTGTGGTGTTGCCATGAGATCCCCCCTTTCCCCTATAGTGGCTAATTTGTTCATGGAGGACTTTGAATCGAAGGCCTTGACCTCAACTCAATTCAAACGAAATCTTTGGAAGAGGTTTGTGGATGACATCTATGCCATTTAGTCTCATGGTAGGGAAAAGTTGGAACTTGTTTTCCAACATATTAACAATCAATCTAGCTCCATAAAGTTCACTATGGAATGTGAAATCAATGGGAGCCTACCGTTCCTCGACATTCTTACTTCAAAGAAGGATTATGGTCCTTTCTCTCACCAGGTCTTCTGTAAGAAAACTCACACGAAGCAAAATATTCATGCTAAATCCCATCATTTCCTTGCTCAAAAGTTGGGTGTTCTCAACACCTTAGCTACTCGGACATTGAGAGTTTCTAATGAAAACCACCTTAATGATGAGAAAGACCATCTCCTCAATGTTTTTAATAATAATGGTTATATTAGACACCAATGTCTTAAAGCTTTACCTAAAACTGACAAAGTTCCTAAAATTATAAAACATCCCAAGGATTGATTTTCATGGGTGAATATTCCTTTTATTCAAGGTACCACCGACAAGATTGCAAGGATCTTAAGGAAAAATATGGTTCCCTAAACCTTTAGACTCGTAAAAACCATTCAGAGCTCCTTAAGATCTGTGAAATTCCTTGTGGACCCTAAGAATATGAAGGTGTTTATGTCATCCCATTTTCTTGTGGGACACCCTACATTGGTGAAACTAGCCTCTCAATAAATCAAAGGATTTAGGAGCATGCAACTGACATCAAACATGGTAGGATCTTCTCCTCAACTCTAGAAGAACATGTAGAAAAGACTAAACATCACATTTGGATTGAAGAGGCCCGAGTTGTTGCTAGGATTAGTCATTTCCATCATTGCAAGTTTAGGGAGACCATTGAAATTGAAAGGAGGCCAAGTAATTTGAATAGAAATGATGGTTGGAAAATTAGAAGTTATTGGGTCCCTCGCTTGTCTTCTTAAATGGTTTTTATATTTATGTTAGTACTATTTTTTTTTTTTTTTTGTAAATCAATAGTTTTATATTAATTCATAAAATACATAAGATACAAAATGGTCTGCACGCACAGACAAAACTGAAACCTCCTTGCACGCTCAAAATGTCTATGAGCTGCTAAAACATTATATCCTAGCCTCGAGGCTAACCACACAGGGTTGCCTAAAGAGGGGCTTGAAACAACAAAACATTTCACCACCCTGGGCGACTGGATAGTAGTACCAAAAGGAAAGAAGGAGGACCAGGAGGACCTCCTCAGTTACAAGAAACCAGTATCCTAGAAACTAGTAACAAAACATGCCAAAACAAGAAGTGAGATAAGAAACAGAAAAGCCATTACAACTTTAAGATTACATAATCTTTACTGGGAGCACTCGAGCCAGCCGTTGTAGTCATTTTCTCAGGTTGAGGATTCCACTTAGAAGTGGTCTGCTTTAATTGACTAGTATCAGTTGCTTCCTTTGTGACCTCTACCACAGCAGTGGATCCCTGACGCATGGAGTGCCTGAGGAGACTGATGAGGACACTCAGTTTCTACGAGAGGACTCCGACTTCCTGAGTTAGGGCACTGAGATTGAATTCCATGGCATCCATTCTAGCCATGTACTATGTCGAAACGAGAGAGATTCCTTGATGTTATTTTTTGATGTCTTCACCTTGCATGCTAAGCACCTTGGCTAGCATGGTTTTCATCCTCCACATTTCACTCTGGGTTCGAACAAATTGAGTTGCTCTAGTAGTTGTAGTGCTTGGATCATACAACGATTCCACTTCCTTCTCTAGATCTTGCTCTTCCTAATTTTCTTCCTCCTCAGTAACCGCCGCTTCTAGCTCTTCGATTTTGTGCTTTTCTTTTTGGGTGTTCTAGGTTTCATAGGCTTCTCGGGTATTCTGCAGGTCCCGGTTGGCCGAAACATTGCGAATTCTCTCGCGCACCATACTACTATTGCAGAATGCAGAAACACTGAAACACCTGGTAGCACAACAATTGCTATGTTGCAAGTCTTTGGAGAGCTGAGTATCGTTCTTCTTGTGGGAAGCTGTAGATATAGTAGAGGGTAGCCAGGTCTGGCCTGAGGTCTCCCACTTTTCCATCAGATGGCTGTTGATCTTGCCATAATAACTGTTGTTACGATTTCCCAATTCCTGTTCATGATGCGTATCCTTAGCCTTAACTCTGCCATGCTTCAGCCTATTTGTTGAATGCCATGTGTCCTCCCTTATGATTTGTTGATGGCACTGATTTGCTAATGGCACTTTGTCCTTGTGGATGATTTCCCACTTCTCCTTATGTCCTGCCTGGGTCTGTCGCCTGAAATTCCTTCGATTGACTATCTTCATTCGCTATTAAGGAGAAAACCTTCGTACCCCTTCAACACTTCTTTCGTTAACTTATGTCTTGTCTCGAGAGAAGTGTACACTTGCTACAAAGTTCAATGCATGTGACCTCATGCCAAAAAGCGTCCGGGTAGGTGAAGTGGTTATTGATCCCATAGTTGGCCAGATGATCCGCCACTGCATTTGCCTTTCTTCTCACTGCTTGTAGTATTATTCCGTCAAGGCATGAGAGGTGCTCAGCTATGAGCTCTATGACCTTGGCTAGCTTCCAATGCTTCGTGACCTTATTCGGTTTCACTCCCGTCTGCATTCTCCTTGTTGCAATGATAGCCAATTGAGAATCCCCTTCCACCACGGTGGCTCTTGTTTTTAGGCGTCTGAGAATTCTTAATCCTTGCTCTAAAGCTGAAAATTCCATTTCATTATTAGTTCCTTCACCCAACGATTGACTAAAAACATATTGTATTTCCCCTTTGTAATCCCGACGAACACCTCCAATACCTGTTGGCCCCGAATTTCCCATAGAGGCCCCGTCAAAGTTGAGTTTATGAAAGCCTGCTGGTGGAGGAGTCTAGGCATTGACGGTGATGCCTTGTTGTTGTTGTTGCTGATTTGAAGTAATAGTGATGGTTCCTATCTCAATGCCAAATGCCTTCAGAATTTGTAAGTCCGAGACTAAGAAATCCTTGTTCTGTTCTGCTTTCCCTCTGGTGAGAACTGTTTCTCTTATGTTTTGCAAAATTGTGCCTTTAATAAATTCTATGTTTTTGGTTTCATTTTGGAACACTCTTTTGTTTCTTTCTTTCCATACTGTCCATACTATAAACCTTGGGATGAGTTTCCATAATGTATTAACCATTTGGGTTTTGGAGAAATTGCTTCCCCAATTCTCTATAGTTTCTTGAATTGAGTTTCTTACCCTGTCCGTCCTCTTAAATATGGTTTCTATCCAATTCCATAGGCTTTATGTCCATTCACAAGTATTGAGGAGGTGATTCATGGTTTCCTCCTCAATTCCACACAGGGGGCAATGTGAGGGGCCTATGAAACCTTTAATCTGAAGGTTCTCCTAGGTAAGCATTCTTCTATGCATCAAAAGTCAGAGGAAAGTTTTAATCTCCGGCCAAAGTTGAGCATCCCAAACTTTACTGTACCAATGAACTTTTTCCTCATGTTCATTTCCTTCTTTATAGACCCTTTCTTCTTTGAGTGAGAAGTTGCCCCCCTCGAGCTTGCCCCAACATAGTTGATCAGCATCCCTTGCATTCCTTATCTTTCTTTTGGCCAGCTCTGCCTTCAGTGTTCTTATACTATTATTTTCCCCTTCCGACGGTTCTGTGTCACTGAATAACAAAATTCTCCATGCTTGATCATTTTCATTAGGTTTCCAGTAATGGTTTATTGTTGTCCTTCCTAGCTCTTGGCTTCTTCTTTGAATGGTTATGAATTCAGGGCTTTCCAGCTTAGGTAATTGTTGCCAAGCATCTTCCCAAAACAGGGTAGTCTTTCCATCTTGAACTTCCCAAAAACTTTGTTCCTGAATTATGTGCCGATTAGTTCTAGCCAGGTTCCAAATTGGAAAGCCATCAGGGGTTTCTTGCATCCTAATCAAATTCTGCAGACTATAGTTTGGAGCATTGTTTGGCCCAGGGTAAATTGGGTTCCTTTAGCCACCTCCACCATAACTTGGCTCCACATGCCCGATTGACGGTGAAGGGGTCCTGCAGATTCATCCCACCTAGGTGTTTGGGTTTGCAAATCTTATCCCATGCCATTAGAGACCACTTCTGCTTCCCAGAATTACCCGACCAAAGAAACGCTCTTTGGATGAAACAAATTTTCTGAAGAACACCTTTAGGTGCCGAGAGAATGGAAAGCATGTAATGCGGAATAGCCTGGAGGACAAATTTGGTCAGGACAAGGAGGCCTGCAAAGTTAAGGGTTCTGAGCATCCAATGATGACATCTTTTCTCTAGGTTGGCAATAATTCTTTCCCAATGCAATTTTAGCCAAGGTCTGTCAGTCAGCGGTATGCCGAGGTATCTTGAAGGGAGATTGCATCTTTTGAAGCCTACGATGGTAGAAAGATTCTTTTGGACTACTAGGTGTGTATTGAAAAAGAAAATGGAAGATTTAGCTAGATTAAGCTCCATACCTGAGGCCATACTGAAGCAATTGAGAATATTTCTGAAGCCAAGAGCTTCTTTGACAGAGGGCATGCCGTGCAAAATTTTATCATCGACAAATTGTTGATGTGTTGTTGCAGGGCTTGAGGTCAAGGCTTGGAGTCCCTGAATTATTCCATCCTCTTTTGCTCTACTGATTATTTGGCTTAGCCCTTCCATTAGAATAACAAATAGAAAGGGGGAAAGTGGGTCCCCTTGATGTAAACCTCGGGCAGGTGTAAACTGGGCTGTGGGAGCTCCGTTTACCAGGATTGAAAATCTGGTAGACTTAACCAGGGCTAGGATCCAGATTATCCATTGTTTCGCAAAGCCGAAGGCTTCTAAAATAGCTTCCAAATAGTTCCAATTTACCTTGTCATAAGCCTTTGATAGGTCCAACTGCATTAGCATGCCTGCTTTTTTCTGAGTTCAGAGAGTGTGAATCATCTCTTGGGCTAGCAAGATGTTGTCCATAATCTGTCTCCCTTCTACATAGCCTGATTGTTCTTTCGAAATGATTCCTGGAAGAATTGGTTTTAGTCTGTTGGCTATGAATTTGGAAATAATCTTGTACAAAACATTGCACAGTGCAATTGGCCAAAACTTCGATGGAGTGTTAGCTTCCTCCTCCTTTGGGATAAGGGCAAAGAACATAGAATTGAGGGATTTGAGGATGGAAGAAGAACGCCGAGAATCCTCCACCACTTCCCATACCTCTATTTTGATGATTTCCCAACACGCTTTGTAAAAGTCGATGGTGAAGCCATCCGGCCCAGGTGCCTTACCATTTGGCATATCTTTCACAACCTCTTCCACTTCTTCCAAGGTGATATCTCGATTTAAAGCCTTGTTTTGATCCTCAGTGATGAGCTTGGGGATAGAAGTTAAAAGTTCCTTAATAGCTTCCTCTCTGTCAATCTCAGGTTCCTGAGCAATCTGGCTGAAATGATTTATGAGAAGGCTCGAGATTCCCTGATGAGTTTGTACCGAGGTTCCCTAATCATTTTTAATGCTTAATATTTTATTGGCACCTCTATGATCAATGGCAGATCCATGAAAAATTTTGTGTTCTTTTCACCTTCCTTAAGCCATTGAATCCTGGATTTTTGCTTCCATAGCATTTCCTCCTATTGGCATCTGATCTTCCAGTCCTGCATGAGTTTTTGTTCTATGTTCATAGTTTCTTGGTTCATATTTCCTTGGATCTAATACTTGTGAATTTGTTCCATTTGCTCCTCCAATTTCTTTTTTTCTTTAAATATGTTACCAACGACTTCTTGATTCTAGGATTTTAGTTTGGCTTTAATGTGTTTAAGTTTAGCTTGTAGAATGAACATTTTAGTTCCTCTTATTCCTAATGGTTCATTCCACCATTGTTCAATTTTTGGAATGAATTCAGGATGACTGAGCCAAAAATTTTCAAATCTGAATTGCTTATTTCTAGGTGCGCCTTGGATAGCCGCAGTCATTATTATGGGCCAGTGGTCTGAACCTCCACTAGGTAGAATGTACGACTCCACAGTGATCCCTTACAGGAGGATGGTTTCTGTCACTAAGAATCTGTCTAGTTGAGAGGCGATTTGCCTATCACCCCCCCTTTTGTTGTTCCAAGTGAAAGCGCAACTCTTGGGGAAGACGTCTACTAGCTTGGCCAATTTGATGAAGTCTTTGAAAGCTTCAGTATCCATGTTGAGCATTCTGATACCTCCTCTCTTTTCCGTGAGCGAAGTGATGATATTGAAATCACCTCCGAAGATAGCTTTTGCTTGAGGATAGCTTAGCTGCAAATTAGATAGTGTGCTAAACAATAGCAATTTGGCCTCTTGTTTTTGAGGGCCATAGACATTAGTGCATAGATATGTTTCTGGATTCCCTACTATCTGGACTTCTATTGATATGTGAGATCTAGCAGCTTCAGAGGAAATGAGTTGGATAACCTGTGGATTCCATAGAATAGCCATGCCCCCTTCCCATCCACTACTTGCTATTTCTAGGTAGTCCATACGTTTACCCAGTTTTTTACTGATATTGACCATTTTTTTGCTGGAACATTTAGTTTCTTGCAAAAAAACTATATCTAGTTGTTCCTTTTGGACTTTCTTCTTTAATAAATGTTGTTTTTTTTGGCTATTTAGCCCTCTAGCATTCCATGAAATTACTTTCATAATTAACATAGTTTAGGAGGTTAGTGTGAACGCCTCAAGGGCTTTCATCTTACCTGAATTAAGGAGCATCTGTCCTAGTTCTTGTAATGCCTCATTATTAGTCCGTCTTCCTCTTTTTTTCTGGTGCTTTGAGATGGTGGAGGTTTGATGCAGTCCCTGCACTCTTACCCCTAGCTATTTTGCTGTTCCCAAGCTCTTTCTCTGCAACTTCAACTCTTCTTGTTGTCTTGCTATGAATAAGTTGTTGATTTTGTCTACCTCCTCTTCCGATATGTGTTCCATTCCTTTATTTTTCCAGTCTTCTACCATGTTTGATAGATCCATATGTTCTTGCTCAAGCATGTTGCTTAGTTCCATATCCTCGAGCCCTATGTCGCTAGTTATCATCTCTGAATCTTCTTCTAATCCTTCCGTTGGTCCCTGAGCTTGAGGGATGTTGATCGATGGCTTAGAAATAGGTTCTTTCATTCCTGGTGTGGCTGTGGGTTGGCTTTCTTTCAATGATTCACTTTCTGGATTGTTGTCCTCTGACTCCATGTCTGATTCTAGCACCTCAAAAGCATTTCTTGTGTTTCTAAGGGAAGTTCTTGCTTTAGCTTTTAGTTTTTTGTTTGCTCTCTGTCTTGCATTTGGTCTTACAAAGGCCTCCTTATTCTTTCCTCCTTTGTTCTCCTTGGTTTTCTCTGCGTTTTTGTTCATTAGGAATTATCTAATCAAATGTCCATGCTCATGACATTTTCTGCAGTAGAATGGGATCTGCTCATTGTCTATAGCTTGAAAATACAGTTCATCTTTGTATTCCAACCATAGGCCCTCATGAAGTGCTCCCGAAACATCCATTTCTACACAGATTGTAGCGCAGGAGGTATATCTTTTCTGTAAGGTCGCTTCTGAGGCTTTGATGAAGGTGCCTAACTTGTTTCCTATTTGTTCTAGTGCTGCATGCCCCCAATAGTCAATCAGTAAAGAGAATAGGCGAATCCAGATCGATACCTGTTTGAAGGTTTCCTGTTCTGGCGCGAAGTTCGGTTTCCATGGTCGCATGTAAAGACCTGCTGAGGCGAAGAAATACGGTCCACCATCAAATATTCGATCCTTGTCTTCCAGATTGGAAAAAAACACTATAAAGAATCCTTTGGCTCCTAAGTGTAGTCTTACATCCCCTTTGGGTTTCCATTGTTGCTTTATCCACATGCACAGTGCTCGTTCTGTTAGTCAGAAACCCATGAACCTATAGATCATTGCATGTTCTACCATGTGGTCATTGTACGCCTGAAGTTTTGGGTCATAAATTATTACCCGTAGGGTATCAGTGGCTTTGGGCTTGCACGGTCCCTGGATTTCTTTCTTCTTGGCTGCTAACATTGTTCCTTCCTGTCTTGCCTTGGCTTGGTTTAGATCCTCCTCTTCTTTTGATTGTTCATCTTCCGAATCGTTTCCTTGCAAGACCTGAGCTTTGGAAGGGTTTGTACTATTTCTTATAGCTGTACTATTGCTTCCAATGATTTCTTTCTGTTTCTTGGTATTTTTGCCCTCATTGTTTCGCTTTCCTCTGTTGGTCACATCTTCCTTGCCTGACTTCTCAGAACTTAATATTTGCACTCCGTCCAGTGCAGTTTTCTCCTTGTGCATCATTACCTATTTGTATGATGGGGTTCCAATGGACCCTGTGTTTTCCATCTATAGGGTCAGAATCTGCCCTCTTCTGTGAAGCTCTGCCACTCTGGCTATGTCCTCCTCCAGAGTTGGTACACAGGTCGCAGTTGAACAGTTCTCCTTCAAACCCTAGCCACCATGTGCTCCCTCTCTCAGTCCTATTTTAATTATTATCATTATTATTATTTTATTCATTATTATTATTTATTTTTTAATAATATTTTTGTTTTTAAGATCAATGCTTAATAATTAACATAGCTTTATTGTTAGTTATTTTAATTTTAATATTTTATTCTTAATTTATGCTTCCAGGAATTTTTTTTATTACCTTTTTTGTTTTTTATTTTGGTCTTGACCTTTTTTAAAGTTTGACCAATGCTCAATAATTAATCTTAATTAATTCTTATTTATTTATATTTTAATCTAAATATTTGACTTAATATATGAAAATATTATTTCATAAAACATTTTATTCCAAAAGTCCAGTTTAACATTCTATTTTTTCTTTCTTTCAAAACTAAATGTTTTATTATAACCGTTTAATTTCTTTTGTCATGATATGAT
>APFE031461273.1:73479-115098 GCA_000404065.3 Pinus taeda
AAGTGTACCCACACTTGCTTAAAGAAGAGCTTAACAGTGGCCTCTATTGTGATACTCTTCTTGTAGGCTACCATGATGGACATCTTAGAGAATCTTTTGACAACCCTGAAAATGAAATCGTTATCGTGCTTAGTAGAAGGAAGGCCCGACATGTAATCCATGGAGACATATTCTCAAGGCCAACTAGGAGTAGGTAGAGGAGTATATAGGCCTTGATTCTTGATGGTTGGTTTGGAAATGGCGCAAGCAATTTAGGATCTAATGTACTTTCCAACATCTTGACGAAGTTTCAACCAATAAAAATACTTCTGCAGTACCATCACTATTTTCTCTACTTCGAAATGTCTAGCGACCCGATTATAGTGTGCCTCCCAAATCATTTTGGCATACTTGCTTGAAGGAACACAAATGTGTCCTAGGTGGAATAACAATGCATCTTGAACATGAAAATTTGGAACTTGATTCCCTTCCAGGAGTGTCTGGTATGTGCTGTCGAATTCTAGGTCTCTCTGGGAAAGATGCGGCCACTCTGAAGTCTCGTTCCCATAGGAGTCGAGCACAATGATCAGTGTCATGACTGGAGGTTGACTGAGGCAGTCTGTAACATTATTGGTGTTTCCCTTCTTGTACTTGATGTTAAAATGGAACTATTGCAGGTAGGTGGACCATTTCTTATGGTGATCATTCTGCAACTTCCCTTGTGTTTGTATGAATTGCAGGGGTTGGTGGTCTATGTGGATGATAGTCTCCTTCCCCAGAATGTAATGCTTCCATTGACGACAGGCCTGCATAATGGAATACATTTCTTTGTCATAATTGGGATACGTTTGGACTATGTTTGAAAGTGTCTCACTATGGTAAGCCACTGGATACCCCTGATGAGTAAGAACTACACCAATAAAATGGTTGGAGGCATCTGCCTCAATCTCAAATGGTTGTGGAAGGCATAGTAATGTGAGCACTGGTGCAGAACAAAGGTGATTCTTCAACTTAGCAAAGACCTTCTACTATGTTTCAGACCAAAAAAAGTTTTATTTTGCTCCGCCCTTGGTGACTTGACTTAAAGGCCAAGTGATCATGAGAGAACCCAAACACAAACCTGCACTAGAAATTAGCAAGACCCAAAAAGTTGCGGAGCTCTGTTAGAGTGATTGGGGCTAGCCAATCCTGAATGACTTGTATCTTGGCTGGGTCCACATGCATACCCTACTCATCAATGATGTACCCCAGATATTGAACCTGGGTCATGCCAAAAGTGCATTTCTCCAAATTAGCACACAACTTGAGTTGTCGCAGGGTTTGAAGGACCTATTAGATATGGTGGAGGTGCTCTTCCCAAATTTGGTTGAAGATCAATATGTCATCTAAATACACCACCACAAATGCATTGGTGAAGGGTCGCAAGGTGTCGTCCATCAATCACATGAATTTGTGGGGCCATTCATCAACTTGAAATGCATGACCAACCATTTGAAAAGGCCTTCCTTGGATTTGAAGGTAGTCTTCCACACATCAGAGGGTTCAATAGGAACTTGGTGATAATCATACTTCAAGTCAATCTTGCTGAAATATTTGCCCCACTTGAGCTGGTCGAGAAGGTCTTCAATCTGTGGGATTGGGTACCTATTCTCGATAGTGATCTTCTTCAGTGCCCGATAATCAATACAGAGTATCCAGGTCCCGTCTTTCTTCTGTACCAATATAATTGGGATCCCACAGGGTAATTAGCTTAACCTGATGTGCCCTTTCTGCAACATCTCTTGAACCTACCTCTTGATCTCATCATTCTCCAGAACAAAGCATCGATAGATCGGCCCAATGGGTAGCGGTAGGCCCAGGGTCAGATCGATGGAGTGCTTGACTTGACAGTGTATAGGTACCCTTGTAAGTGAGGCGAAAATGTCCCTATACTCCTCCATGACCTTGTCCATCTGCTTATTCTGTGCGAAGGAGACCTGTCTAGAAGTTGTGGCCACAACCTTCTTCTTGTCCCGAGGGAAAATCATAAGGAAAACAAATTTTCTAGTATGGGGAATGATCTTACTACATTTCTTTGCAGTGATCAAAGAGATGTTGCTAGGTTGGGCTACCTTTGATATCCTGTACAACTTATTTCCCAAAGTAATAATCATAGAATGAGGTCTAGACTCATATACAACATGTTACTTCCACAAGTATGGGTTTCCTAATAATACATCACAAACTTCAAGAGGAGCAATATCACACAATACCTCATCTTTGAAGGGCTTGATGCTGTAGGGAAGGTGACACTTCTGGATGACGCAAAGATCTCGTCCTTGGTGAAGCCATCCGATGGTGTATGACTATGGATGTGTTGTCATCGATAGGCCCATCCGCTTCAAGACCTCGACTAAAATGAGGTTCTTTTGGCTCCTGCTCTAGATCTTCAAGCTCATTCTTCTGGATCTTAGTGGTGACCATAGTGGCACTGGGCTTCACATCAATGATTTGATTCCCTTTGTCATTCCCCTTGTCAGGTTCTGACTCAGATTCAGAACATGTGTCTGAATCATAAGTCTTCAGCTCGACCACCATTGACATCTTGGCTCAACACTCACTTGTGTTGTGAGTGGAGCTCTTATGGAACTCACACCATTTTCCTGTGTCCTTCTTTTTCTTCATGGTGTTTTTCTTTGCTTGCAGCTTTGGTGGGTTTTCCTTGGTCACCCCACCTTGGCTTTGACCTTTTCTCTGTGATTTGGGGGCACCTTTTCCTTGCTCCTGATTCACAAATCCAAATTCTCTCTTTTTTTATATAAATTTTTTCTCAATGTTAACAGTGTATTAGTATGTCGTGTTGAACGAGGAGATGTCTAGGAACTCCACTTCATCCTGGATTTACTTATGTAGATAATCGCGGTACTTGAGTACCGAATTCCGCTCATAATCTTTGATACCAAAATTCATGCAAAGGGTATGGAAAATATTTGTGAACTCTGACACATCTTGGTACCTTCCCTACCATAGCGTGGTCTATTTTATGTATTTATCTTCATATCTATTAATCTTCATAGCTATTGATAAGGTAATATTGTTCCTTGATGGCATCTTGGAAATAATCTCAAGTGGGTGTGGTTGAAAACAATGAGGATTCCCTCTCGTCCTTTTGTTCACATTAGGTTTCCCACCAATCCTTAACATGTGGGGTGGCTTTGAGAAGTGAAAATGTAATCTTTTCCCGATTGGAAAAGTCACGAACTGAAAAATATCTTTCCAACATATTAAGCCATTTATCTATGGTGTCTGCATCTATCTGACCCTCAAATATGGGAATATCAAAGTTAACTTGTACCTTAAAAGGGGTGGCACCTCCAGAGTGGTTGTTGGATGAAGATGTGTTGCCTATGGGTAGCCATCAAAGGATTTGAGCAAATTTATCCATCATCACGTTCCTTTGCCACTAGAGAGCTTTATCGAGCAATATTTTGAAAGGATCTCCTCGCCCTCATCTTTATTTTCTTCCGCCATAGGAGGTCGTCAGGGTTTGCGAGGTTGGTCTTGCAAAGGTTCAACTAGTTCGAGCCCTAAATCCTTATACCATGATCTCGTTGGGGACATGCAAAGAAAAATAGAGAAAGTGCAAACCCCTCTGATACCACTGATCCAAACTTAAATAGGAATGCAAAAAATTATATATATAACCATAAATACAGAGATGCAACATAAATAACACTTCATTTCATTAAAATCAAAACATTGAAATATGCTTACAAAAAGAATGGAAATAAAATAGCTCGGGTGATGGTAGCTTATCTCTCAGAAGAGATGTGGCAGCTACATGCCTCTGAACTATGTTACAATGAGGCTCAAGGGCCTATTTATTATTGAACAACAAGGGAAAACCCTAAACAAACAAAACCCTAGTCGTAGGTGATATAACACTAAGAGTTTGTGGGCCCCGTTGGGGTTAGTTGGGCAGCGAACTTCTCGGGGTCGTAAATTGGTCATATTATCTCCGTCTGGTGAATATGACACCTTGTTGGAAAGGTCTCTCTAAGTACTACAAGATTTTTTTTAGGACCTTCCCTATGGCTATGAGCCTACTACGAACCTCAAAAAAGCATTATTTAGGGGGTTAAAACTACTCTGGAAGTTTAGGACCCGAAAAACTAGTGAAAATAGTAAATGCTAAAATAAGTAAGGAAAAAGATGAAACTGACTGGAGGTCTAGGTGGAATAGGCAAGTGGCCACCAATATTTACCTGGATCAAACGTTGTCCAATATTTAATATATTAAATTCAATGAAATGGACAAGAAGAATACATTTAAATAACAAAGCACATATTATGCTGCCGAATGTCATGTGTTTTATGACATGATTAAATGTTAAAAAGAATGAATATAAATTAATATAAGACTAGGAAAAGGGGATAATTCACATCTCGTTATATTCCTTGCAGAATGAGATTAATAAATTATAGCCTAAACATCGATACAGAGGATCTCAAACATGGCATCAACACAAGATTCAGGAAGTTGTTAGGTGCAAGAGGTAGCCATCTATCCTTCTCCAAAGGAAGCACCCTCACCCTTATTTTTAGGCTCACAAGTGCTATTGTTGGAATCTGGATGATAATACACATGTGATGTCTGAGGGCAATAAAAGTGAAACCTGGTAACAATCCTTATACCCGCATCCACTATTTCCATGTATTTCACTGTCTAGGACAATAAATGGAGTGTGCTACTCCTATAATAAGTAGGGCCTAAGAAATCACCAAAGGGATCTCAATGCAAGAAAAGTGCAACAACAGATTAAGGCTTCCACCTCCACTAAGAGGAGGAGGAGGAAGACAAATTCATGGGCATGCGAATAGAAACAACTTTATAGAATGAGTTGTGGAGAGATGTTTTCACTCACTTGTAAGCCTTAATGGTTCCACCGAACATGAGGGACTGTCCATGGTTATCCGCCTCCTCATTGCCAGAGACCCCCATTCCCAAATACACCAAATGCTTCTTAGTTACTCACCTTTCCTACCACTCTTTGTTCTCGTACTAGTCGTTTTCCCCATCGACGATGCAATCGCTAGGCTACTTGTAGTCGAAGAGTATGGAGATTGTCTGGTCCATCAACACCTCAACCTTGATGAGGATGACCACAGAGCTCGACTTATTGATCAAGAGAATGAAGTCTTTGAGATCATAGTATCCCTTTAGGGGTAGGTCACCTTCATCTCAAGCATGCTCTATGGTTTTTTCCACACAAATTTTTGTATGATTGTAGATAGAGATCGACCACTGAAAACAAGAAGATCCCACACTCGAGCATTTTAGTGTGGTTGAATGAAGGTAGGTAGTGGAAATAAAAGAATCAACTCACAGTCCAGGTGATTGATAGTTCAAGTAGGAGTTGGTGGTTGGATCCAATGACCAAAAATATTTCAATCATCTAACAATCGATTGAATGGTCCCCAATGGTGTAGTTTGTTATCCCAAGGGAGTTCTTCCCAAAGGAATGCCTTACGGTGTAATTAATGCTTCTTTGGTTTTTCTAAAAATTATCATACTATGTCTAATAACTTTGAAAAATATGGAAAAAGTAGGAATTCAAGTAAAGTGGGGAGGGGCTACTTTCTAATTATATGAAAAGTTCACTGTAAAATTGAGGGTCCCAATAAATGATAAAATTAGAAGGATCAATCAAAATCAAGTGTAAATGGAGATGAAATAAGAATTTCTTCGTTATTTGACTTATATATAAATTACTTATAAAATTGAATCATAAAGATTAAAGGAAGTATACATATAAGAAGTGATGCTTTGCTATTGTTAATTTATGTAGATGATGTTGTGTTATTAACAAATCATAAAAATACTTGTGATAAAAATATAATAATTTCCTATAATAGTGATATTTTCTTCTTAGGTAATATCATTGTTATTATCAAAATTTTCTGTAGAGAAATAGATAACCATGAGCATGAATTCCATTTATTGTATACATAATAAATAGAAAAAAAATAGTAACAACAACAATTTTATATGGTTGTTTTTTGAGCTATAGAGTTAGTTAAAGAATCATGGAAGAAGGTTATCTATTCTATAAATAGTAAATGAAAAAAAAATAACAACAATTTTATATAGTCATTTAGGTTATAGAGTTAGTTAAAGAATCATAGAAGAAGGTTAAAAACATTCGCAAAATGTGTTTAGTAAAACAATTGTGTATTAAAATAAAAACTAATTAGTCAAGTTTAAAAGGATAAACATTGATAAAGAGAATGTTTTTCATATTAATCACATCACTGAATTTTGGTCAACTTTTTGAACCAACTAATGTGGTTCATCCTCATAACAATAATGAAAAAACTAATCTTCCCAATTGTTTAAATAACAGAGACACATCTTGGCCCAGAATTAGTTAAGGAGTTACGAATTAATTATCCTTAACTAATTTCTAATTCATAACAAACTTCTCTTAATGGTTGGTTCATAACGACTAGCTCACAACGGCTAACTCCAGGGGAGGATGCATCTCTGCTATTTAAACAATTGGAAAGATTGTTTTATTCACCGTTGTCCCAAGGATGAACCACATTAGTTGGTTCAAAACGTGGACGAAAATTCAATTATGTGATTAATCCGAAAGACATTATTTTTATCAATACAGATCACAAAAGTCTTAAATCTAAGAGTATCAACATTAATTTAATATATATATTAATAATAATACATCTAAAAGAAAATTTATATACATAAAAATATATACTTTACAAATAAAAAAAATAAAGAATCGAGTACATGTAACGAGATATGATACTACTCACTAAAAAATAAAATGAAAATACTCAATGCAAATATAAACAATTTTTGCTTTCAATCCCACATAATTGAATTGAACTTCATTCTATATATTCATAGAGCATATAACGTTTGTCTCACTCCATAATCTTATTTGTGAATATAGAATGATTAGATATTGAAAATGCATTTTACGCGCAAGGTATAGATGGATTAAAATGTTTGTGAGACATTTTGTTTTTGTGTGTACGATGTGCAATTGAGTATGTACATCAAACAACTGACACACAACCCTGAAAGAAAGCAAGACCACGTTTTACCATATCTCATAGTCTAACAACCATAATTTTTTTATAATCTTTTTTTTTTTCAAATTCAGTTGGTGTTTTTAAAACTATAAGTTTGAGGTTGGTCAACTGCACACATGAAGTATCTAAAGGATTTTTTTATATTTAAGTATATTGAATTTATTTATATATTTAAAACATATTTTAAACAATAAAATATATATGATCACGTTTTATGAATTTTTTTAATCATAAAATAAATAAATATATATATATATATATATATATATAAATTTATTTCAATTTGATTAGTATTTTTTTATGCACATTTTAAAATAGCCAAAAAAAATTAACTACATTAAAATTATTTATATATTAAAAACACATTTTAAATATAAAAATTTACAATTAAGAAAAAATAAATAAAACTAAACTCACTGTTAAGTCCATATAGATAAGCTAATTGTGTTAATTACCAGAACAAATTTAACAAAACCCATAGTGAAGCATAGGGATAAGACAAGCAATCACCTTAAATCATCGCCAAAGTCAATGTTAGGGGAATTTGCACACATTAAAGCTAAATTAAAAGGTTGATGTTATATATTTAGATGTAGCATAAAGGTAGAAAATTCCAAGCGTTACAAATAACATAATTTTTTTTTATCTCCTCACATCTTTTTCTTACATGAACTCGAATTGGATTAATTTCTTAATAAAACCAATCTTAACAAAAGGTGGACATCAACCTTGTGAAAAACACTAGAAAGCATATTCACAAGGAACAATTTTAGAATTCACTCATTCAACGATGAGGACCCCAATGTGATGCATGAAAGAGGTAATAGATTACCGTAAGTATATGAGAATAGATGCTAGACATACGTTCAGGACATTCTTTGGATTTCGAGTCACTGTCTTTCTCTGTGCATTGATATAAACAACAATAATGTGCAAAACAAGTCCATTATTTTGTGCAAACTACCTGGTGTTGAAATGGTGATGCGATGGAGGAGGGAGCATTGTTTTCCGAAAGTTTTGTTGGAACAGAGAGAATACATAGCAGTGTATTTCATAAGGGTTTGGAGTCTGATAAGTTACTATTTATTTACTTGCAGATAAATCTCCAATTCCATTAATCAAGATTCTCGCAATACTATTGGAGATTACAACATCATAGATATCATTATGAAAAAATAAGCAAACTTACACCATCCTTGAAAATATGAAGAAGCTTTACCCTTAGAAATGGAAAATACTTTTCTTTGGCTTATCCTAGGAATCTTTACATAGGATTTGGAAAAAGGCACCAGGGTAAATAGATTCCGGAGATTTTCATCCCAGAAAACCCAATTCACCTTTAGATTGGCACCTTCGACACAACAAATGATGTAGTTCTAGTGATGGCAGCTAGGGAACACAACAGAACCAATATCACCAATCTACCCCATCCATATAACAATGGATTATATTAGGGTCCAACCCTAACCCCCTTATTTATGTAATAGGATCAAGTCATAGTTATCGTTAAGTAAAGAGTCAATAAAGCCCATACTAATAATTGTAAGTGGTTAACTCGCATTTAAAGAAGGGACCACAATTAGTTGCAAATGGGCCATGGTATTAGATGGATGGTATTAATAAGAACCATGGTATTGACCCATGGTATTGCATGTATGAATCCTATATAAAGGATAGAGACTCCCCTCGAGGAGCATCGTGTCTTATTTTGTAATTGAGCCCAGCTTTATTGGAGGTTGCCCCCTCGAAGAGACAAGTGAACATTGCTTTCCTTTTCTGAATAATAAATACTTGTTGTTATTTCTTATTGTTTTGTGTTCTGGGTATATTTCTTCGCATATTTGGTATGCTGGTATTTTCTTGCAAGTCAAGAGCATAACAAGTGGTATCAGAGCACTTTCCAGGGTCGGTGGGATCTCCATTTTTAGCAAAAAAAAAAAAAATTGGCTAGAGACGTGTTCTGACATCTTTAAGCCACGGAATCTGTCGTTGAGCGCATAAACCCGCAGATTTGGGGAGGCATGCACGCAGGAAATACAAGAGGTGGTCACGCTTGTTGGACTCCCTTGTAACCCTTGTGGGTACCCCTTCGAGTAGTATCGCATTAGACAGAACTGCGCACGGACTGTCTTTCAAGTACCCTCTGGGTATATCGAAAGCCCCCTAGGATCTCTTGAAACCTTGCCATAGATAAACCATAAGTCGTCTTGCTGCTACAGTACACCGAGAACATCACTCAGGGAGATTAATCACACGTATGATAGGGTATTCGGGTTGTACGACCAAGGGAATGGTTGATCCTCCTTGGTTAATGCCTTGAAATATTGGGTCGAGTACTACTGTCAGACCCTTATGTATATTGTGATCTGTAGCACCTGACACTCCTTGAGACCATAGTTCCCTTGTCTCTCTCTAGATCATGCATCATCTTTGCCAAATCAAATATAGCAGGTGGGGTTCTGTTGCAGCTGCAATAATTAGTTCTGCCATTCAGATCTCTCAGATTCGCCATTCAGATCTATCAAATCTGCTAATCAGTTGGGTTCTGTAGCAGTTGCCACAATTAGATCCACCGTTCAGATCTAGTAGTAGGGGTTCGATCACTGCCACATTCCTACTCATACTCTGCAGTTGAGGGTTCACCGACAGATCAGACTATTTGTGTGGGCCCCTATACCTGGGTGTGATTCTCGTAGGACATTGCGCAGCATTGACTTTTCTGGGATTTGGCTACTGTAGTATTCCTAAGCGAGGAGTAAAACTCCTTTCGGAGTAAAAAAAAAAAAAAAAAAATGTCTGAGACCCTCTCAGGATGCTTATAGGAGACTTACCCATAAGAATCAGGTTCACGAGCTGAGCAAGGTGGTACCATTCACTTGTTAGCGTGAAAAGTTTTGGGCGGTCCCAAATTTTAAGTGCACCGGATCAATGCATGGTACAAACTAGAGCTCAAGCTATGGCCAATGAGAAGATCAACACCCTTGAAACAAAGTTGGACACAGTACTTACTAACGTCGCTTAAGACCTTAGCTGACACACTCATAAAGGGCAAGTCGAAGGAACACTCAGAGGCATGTGCTTTCAATGAAAACATTGAGGGCAAGTCTAGCCATTCTCTTCACCTCTTTGGCAACCACCAACAGTCCCAGATGTGACCACCCAAGCTAGACATGTATAAATTTGATGGCTCTCATCCGGCCACATGGCTAGCACAAATGGAGCAATATTTCACATTGAATCCTATCAGAGATGATGCGACTCAGCTTAGTGTGGGTAGCATGTACTTAGACAATTAAAGATGGCAATGGTGGTAGTGGCATCAATGTTGCTATGGAAGGTCCGTGACTTGGCAGACATTCGCAAAAGCTCTTACGAATCGCTTTGACCATGAATCTAAATTTTTGGGTCATCTCACTAAGCTCCGACAGACAAGAACAGTGAACGAATATATTACAGCCTTTGAAGCCTTAGCCTTCCACATAGGAGGTCTACACGATCAGTTCTACTTGGAATGTTTTGTCAGTGGTCTCAAAGAAGCCATACAAGCCCACATCCAACTGCAACACCCAAGCTCATGGCTGGATGCTTGCAAGATAGCTCATGAAGTAGAACGTGCATTAGCGGCCCAGTCCAATCACCCAAATTTCATAGCCAAGGGTCGCCCCACCTAGGCTCAAAGCACTACCCAAACACTCAAGGTTCAAAAGGTGTCACCAGCGGAAATGGAGGAAAGAAGAAAGTAAGAATTGTGTTACTATTGTGATGAGAAATACTCCCCTGAGCATAAATGCAAGGAGCCCAAATTCTTTCAAATTGACGCTACTGATCACAATTCATCGAAGGAAGCCCCACCACTTGAGGAACCAGAGGAGGAAGATGAGGACAACTAGCCAAACAATGTACCTGAAGAACCAATTATCTTGCTTCATGCTTTGGCAGGGATTTCTTCTCGCCAAACTCTCAAAATCAGAGGTTTTATTAAGCATCGCCCTGTAGTAGTCTTGATTGATAGTGGCAGTACGCATAACTTTATCTATCAAAGAGTCGCGAAAGAAGTGCATTGTTTTGTTAGAGCAGTCTCTAACTTCCAGGTCCAAATTGCTAATGGGGGGATAGTGAAATGTGAAGGCCTCTTTGAAAATGTAAACTTCAAATGGGGGATTATCAGTTAAATACCCACATGTTTGCCATACACATGGGAGGGTGTGACATTGTCTTAGGTGCTGGATGGCTCTGCACACTCGGCCCAAGCACAATGGATTCCAGGAATTATATATGAGCTTTAAGAAAAACAACCACACACATACCCTCTGTGGACTCCAGGCGGGTGATCACTCTATCATCAGCTCACATAGGATGGAAAAATCGTTAAAAAAGGGCCACCATGGAGTTATAGCCCAATTTAATGCCATCTAGGCCTTCGAATCCACTTTTGTTCATATTCATCTTGAGATGCAACAGATCTTAAACAACCATCTGCCAGTCTTTGACAAGCCTCATGAGCTTCCACCCTCGAGAGGGGAACATGATCATAGCATTACTTTGGTCCCAAGGGCCCAACCACCAAATGTGCATCCATATAGATATCCGTTCGCCCAAAAGAATGAAATTGAAAAAATCATCAAGGACTTGGAAGTAGACATCATATTACTTTGGTCCCAAGAGCCCAACCACCAAATGTGCACCCATATAGATATCCGTTCGCCCAAAAGAATGAAATTGAAAAAATCATCAAGGAACTCTTGGAAGGAGGTATCATTCATCCTAGCATTAGTCCTTATTCATCACCTATGGTCATGGTGCTCAAGAAAAATGGGGAATGGCATATGTGTCTAGACTTCAAGGCCCTCAACAAGTTGTCGGTTAAAGATAAATTTCCCATCCCAGTTGTCGATGATTTGCTGGATGAACTAAATGGGGCTCAATTCTTTACTAAGCTCGACCTTCACTCGAGATATCACCAAATTCGCATCAGAGAAATAGACATTCCAAAGACTTCTTTCTGAACTCATGAAGGCCATTATGAGTTCCTGGTCATGCCATTTGGTCTTTGTAATGCCCCATCCACTTTTCAAAGCCTCATGAACCACCTACTCAAACCATATCTCAGAAAATTTGTCCTTGATTTCTTTGATGACATCCTCATCTACAACTACACCTAGGTCACACATCTTCAGCATGTAGATTTGCTCTTGCAACTGCTCCAGAAGCATAAATTATTTGTCAAGATGTCCAAGTGCCCTTTTGGCATGGAAGAAGTTGAGTATTTGGGCCACATTGTGGGGCGTGAAGGTGTTAGGGTGGACCCCAAAAAGATCCAGGCAATGCAGGATTGGCCTCAACCAAAGACCTTGAAGAGCTTAAGAGGATTTTTGGGTCTCACGGGCTACTATCGCAAATTTGTCTACAATTATGGTCGCATTTCTAGACCCCTCACTCACCTCCGCAAGAAAAAATCATTTCTCTGGAATGATGAAGTGCAACAGGCATTTATAGCTCTCAAACATGCCATGTATTCCACTCTCGTATTAGTACTACCCGACTTCACCAAATCTTTTGTGATTGAATGTGATGCTTCAAGTATGGATATTGGGGCGGTCTTAATGCAGGAAGGTCGACCTTTGGACTTCACTATCCGACAATTAAGCAAGACAAATCTGGGACAATCTACCTATGAGAAGGAGATGATGGCCATCTTACATGCAGTAGATACCTGGCGACCATACTTATTGAGGTGACGTTTCAAAATCTGCACAAACCATCAAAGCCTTAAATATTTTTTGGAGAAATGCCTATCCTCGCCACAACAAAATAAATGGCTTGCCAAAATGCTGGGATATGACTATGAGATAAATTACAAGAAAGGGCGCGAAAATGTTGTAGCAGATGCATTATCACGCCAATTTGAGGAGGAAAGCACCCTGCTCGCAATCTCCCTTCCCATTCCAGAATGGATTGAAGAGGCTCACAAGGAATGGTTTTCACATCCTTTTCTCTCCCAACTCATTAATAAATTGCAGGCAGATCCAAATTCCACAGCGGACTACTCTTGGAAGGATGAGATTCTTCGCTACAAGGACAAAGTTGTGATATCACCAACATCCACCCTCAAAAGTCGCATTTTGGCGGAGTTGCACTTCTCCCACTGTAGGTCATTCATGCTTTGAGAAGACTTATGCTCACACTCGATGTTCATTCTTTTGGAAAGGCATGAAAAAGGAAATTCTTACTTTTGTAGCTGAGTGCGACGCATGTCAGCGCCACAAAGGAGAAACAGTCAAATCCTTAGGCACATTACAACCATTTCCCATCCCGGCCTCAATCTAGACGGAGGTTTCTATGGAATTCATTAAGGGTCTTCCAAAGTCAGGCAACAAGTCAACCATCATGGTGGTTGTGGACAGACTTTCTAAGTATGCTCATTTTTGCACCCTACCCCACCCTTTTACACCGACTTTGGTAGCTCAATCTTTCATGGACCAGATCTTCAAATTGCATGGCATGCCCACTTCCATTGTGTCTGATCATGACCCGATCTTCACCAGTGACTTTTAGCAGGAACTCTTCAGGCTACAAGGTACCCAGCTACAACTTAGTAATTCCTACCATCCCCAAACTGATGGTCAAACTGAAGCAGTCAACAAATGTCTGGAGACCTACCTTAGGTGTTTCACTTCAGAAAAGAAACATCTATGGATACAGTGGTTACCTCTAGCCGAATGGTGGTATAACAACAACTATCATGCCACCACCAAAATGAATCCATATGAAGCAGTTTATGGTCATCTCCCTCCTTCACCTACTTCTTATATCAAGGGATGCTCGAAGGTACAAGCAGTGGATCAACTCCTATAGAACTGCATAACCATGCTGGCACACCTTAGAGAGAATCTCCATCAAGCTCAAAACCGCATGAAGCAATAGGCAGATCAACATTGTTCAGAACACCAATTTCAAGAAGGGGATTAGGTATTTTTGAGGCTGCAACCATATAAGAAAACATCACTCAAAGACAAGGGTTCTCAAAAATTATCTCCAAAATTCTAGACCATATCAAGTTCTTCAACGCATTGGAGAATTCGCCTACAAGCTAGCTTTTCCACCCACTCCAAAAATCCATCCATTCTTCCATGTCTCATGCCTCAAGAAAGTGATTGGGAACCCTTGTCGAATTCAAACTATTATACCTGAATTGGATGAAGAAGGGTCAATCTGGCTCCAACCTAATCAGGTTCTTGACACATGAGAATGGCACCTGTGCGGCCACACGATCAAGGAAGTCCTCGTCAAGTGGAAAGACACCTCTCCGAAAGATGCGACCTAGGAACCAACCACTATCCTTTAGCAGTTTCTGCAGCTTTAGCCTTGAGGACAAGGCTATTCTTATGGGGGAGGGCATGTTAGGTCCAACCCTAACCCCCTTATTTATGTAAGAGGATCGAGTTATAGTTATAGTTAAGTAAAGAGTCAATAAAGCCCATATTAATAATTGTAAGTGGTTGACTTGAATTTAAAGAAGGGACCACAGTTAGCTGTAAATGGGCCATGGTATTTGATAGATGGTATTAATAAGAACCATGGTATTGACCCATGGTATTGCATGTATGAATCCTATATAAAGGATAGAGACTCCCCTTGAGAAGCATCGTGTATTATCTTGTAATTAAGCCCAGCTCTTTTGGAGGTTGCCCCCTCAAAGAGGTAAGTGAACATTGCTTTCCTTTTCTAAATAATAAAATACTTGCTGTTATTTCTTATTGTTCTGTGTTCTGGGTATATTTCTTCGCATATTTGGTATGCTGGTAACTTCTTGCAGGTCAAGAGCATAACAGATTCACCCATTTTTCACATTCAATGCCCAAAAATAAAATATACCCACACAACTGAGCAATACCAAAGCAGGCCAAAAGGGAACTTCAACCAAAACACAGTCGTGTAAAGTTTTTATCAGTCGCTACGAAATAATTTTGTAGCATCCTTTTCCAAATGAATTGTGTAGTCAGTACATAATAATTTCTTAGCATCGCTTGCTACAAAATAATTTCATAGCACTCGTTAAAATTTTGTGCAACAATTTTTCGGGAAACTGAAACGACCCAACTCTTTTCCGAAGTAAATCTCCACAACCCAGACTTGCTTCTTTACATAGTAAATGAATTATTTTTCCTTTCTTCACCAAGTTTGTAAATCATTACAAATTTGGCAATTGAAAACTAGTCTAAGAGGGTTTTCACAACATTCCAAAACAAGGGTACTTTGTCTTACTGTTGTAACAACACTCCAATCACTAACAAAAAACCATGCAATCATTATTCTAGGGTGTAGCCATACATTCCTTCTATAGACTTTAATATTTATAAAATAGAAATCCCAAAAGACAAATGGAAAATCATGCAACGAATGAAGCCACAAGATTTTAAGTTTTTTTTCTTTTATAAATCAGTTCAACAAGATATAGGATTTTAAAATGACTAGTATTTCGATGAACAAATGCACATGAATAGAAACCATGAGTTCACAAGCAAAAATTGATTCAATGTAACCACATAGTTTTTTTATTTTATTCATTTAACAATCACACAACTTACAATGCAATTGTTGTTCATTATTCCATTTTCACAGAAATACCTTCTGTTCACGCAGATTGAAGGTACATGCATCTGCAAAACTTATAAATGTAGTTACAAGAAGAATAATGAGTTCCTATCTTCTCTCCCTCTCTCCTCTCTTCTCTCGAGAGCTTATCCTTTTTCTTCCCCTTCTTCCAAAACACCTTTTTTTTTTTTATTGTTTCCTAAAAGGAACAGACTATGAAAACCAAGAGTCAAAAAGGGTGAATCATTTCTCCTTCTCGACATAATAAAGGAAACTCAAAACTATATTTACATTAGAAAATAACTTCTCCATCTTATTTCTAAAAAATAAAACTCACTTCCTAATGTAAATATTACAAATTCTTACAAAACATTTAAAAAATTCTCCCAACATTACCATGTGACCATCCCATCGCATTGGTAATATCATGTCCAACTTCTTCAAATTTTGTGCTCGATCTCTGCATATGCATCAGACTCCCAAGGTGAAAAATATTCATGGTCTCTTGACCATGTGCTGAGGAAGTGAATCTTCCTCGATCCCAAACTTTATATTATAGTTGGTCATTATCCTTGTCAGATTTCTATTCTTCTATTTTCTTCTTCCTCCTTCTTTGGTGATGACAAATTGCTCTACCATATGAAATATGTTTTCCTTTATTCTCCTCTTCCCTGCATACCTCTTCTACTGAGGCTTCCTTAACACCAACTTCCTTATTCTCTCTATTTCCACATCCGACCTATCCTCTGTTGGCATAAACCATTATTTCCTGGCTGAAATTCACTGTTGTCTTCCACTAAATCATCAGGATACCAATTTACTCGAGTTGCTTTCGCCACCCTTTGCATTTTCTGTTGGAACTCATCATTAATTTTGTCTCCTTATTGCTTCATTTTATCCATGGGAAACTCTTCCTTATCATCTCTTGGACTGCTGCAATTCACTCTACTCCCTGTCCTTGGATCCTTGGATTATTCAATCAATTTTCTAAAAACTTCAATTCAACTGCAATGTTTTTCGTGCCTATTCTGCAATAATGCAGGTCCTCTCTCAATGGTTCTTGTACATCATTAATTGAAGTATATCCAAGCCATTTCATGGTTTCTTTCACATATGCATACACAACACAATTATTTGTTTTAAAAATATGAGACTTTGAAGTATCCATTATTTCTTCCAATATCTCTCCCTCATACAACACTAAAGCTTCCAAGCTTCCTGTCAAATATTTATTTGCTTCATCCACTTTAACAACATCCTCATTAATATCCACACATCTGTGTTCATCGCCCTTAAGCTATTCTTCCATGGCTTCATTTTCCCATGGCACATAGTCTTCATCTTGACTAATATCCTCTCCCTTCCTTCCAACCTATATAACCGTATTAAGTGACTATTCCTCCTCTCTGCACAAAACAAAATCAATGCTCTGTCCTTCATTTGGAACAACTCATGCATTCATACAACAATCTTTAAACAAAAATCATCATGGCCTATATCATCCATTAACACCTTGACCATCATATATTAATTTTCCACACAACTTGTGAGACTCTCAACTAGTCTTTCATCAACATTTTCTTCATCGCTCTCACCAAGAACTGATCCTTATTCTAGTTCACAAATAATATCTCTAGCAATTTCCTTTTTTTGTTGCTCCATTTCTCTCCCTAAATGAGCATTTAAACTTTGTTAAAACTCCTTGAACTTCTCCATAAACTGGGCATTTGATCTCTGTCTCAACTTCACTTGCAACAAATTCCATTTACTATCTTTTGAAGAGTCCATTTATAACCCTAGTCTTCCTAATTTTTCTGTAGCAATTCTCTCAAAATATCTAGATGTAATTTAATTTCAACTACTTCTCTATCAAGTTTATCCTAACTTCATCTACTATGGCTTCTCTATGGACCTTTACTATGACTCTCAGTAGTCACAAATATCCTTTTTCTATGAGATTATCAATTCTTAATGTGAGATGCACACAAGCCACTGCAACAAGCTGACTTTGTCAACCTATTTCTAAATACCATACTAAGCTCTTCCATGCGTAGTATTCTCCTGGTATTTCTAATGAATCCTTCTAGAATCTTCATCTGATCACCCTCTGCTCTTCTCGATTCTGCATGCAATTTACTCACCTTCTTTCTCTGAGAACTTTTCTAGTCCTCCATCTCTGCTGCAAGGTTATTTTCCATATTCATCAAGAACTCTCTTTGTTCTTGGTTATAATCATCAACTGTAAACATCATCACTGCTAGTTGTAATCAATAATTAATTAAAAAAATACCATTACCTCATTATCCAAATCTTTATTGAACATGCATCACTATGGTTGCAATCTTCTCTACTAGCTCCATCTTCAATGTTGCAGTCTTCTACAGTCCTTCAACTCATAAATTTCACTTTTCTTCAAAACAAATCTAATCTACTTACTCCCAAAGTAGAATTTTTCCATACACTCTCTTCATATTTCCATCATGCAATCATAGATCCTCAAATTCAATAAGAATTAAAAAAATAAGTTACCTTAATAATATTTTCAAATTTGATTCTACTCCATGCTTTTACTGCAAAATTTGAACATTACTGGCTTCCTTTCTTTCAGATTTCCATTTTGCAGTCACTCAATCAAATTTATTAGATATTATTCTTCTCCATGCTCTGAATTTCATCTCCAAAACTTTGCTTGCTTATTAAGTTGTTCTAATCTCACCACCAAAGACCATTCAAGCTCTGATACCAGCTGGTGACAGTCAAGGCACATAGCAAACGCCAATATCACTAATCTACCTCATCCATATAATAGTGGATTCAACCCTTTTTCACATTAAATGCACAAAAAGATTAAAAATACCCACACAAATGGGCAATATGGAATCATGTCAAAAGGGAACTTCAATCGAAATGTAGTCCTGTAATTTTTTTATCAGTTGTTACGAAATAATTTCATAGTTTCCTTTTCCAAATGAACTATGCAGTCGCTACATAATAATTTCGTAGCTCCATTCACTATGATTTCGTAGCGCTTGTTAAAATTATTTACAACATTTTTTAGGAATCTGAAACAACCTGACACTTTTCTCAACTGACTCTCCACAACCCTGACTTGCTTCTTAACACAATAAATAAATTATTTTCCCTTTCTTCACTAGGTTTGTAAATCATTACAAATTTGGCAATTGAAAACTAGTGTAAGAGGGTTTTCGTAGCATTCCAAAACAGAGGTACTTTGTCTTACTGTTGTAACAACACTCCAATCGCTAATAGAAAACAATGCAACCACTATTCCATGGCACAACCACACATTCATTCTACATAGTTTAAGACTAATACAAAAGGAATACAAAAAGACAAATGAACAATCACGCCATGAATGAAGCCACAATATTTTAGGTTCTTTTCTTTTATAAATCAATTCAACAAGATACATGATTTTAAAATGACCAATATTGCAATGAACAAATGCACATGAATAGAAATTATGAGTTCATAAGCAGGAATCGATTCAATGTAACCACAATTTTTTTTTTTTTTTACTCATTTAATGATCACACAACTTACAACCCAATTGTTGTTCATTATGCCACTCACATAGAAACACCTTCCATTCACACAAATTGAAGGTACATTCATTTGAAAAACTCAAAACTATAGTTACATAGAAGAACAATAAGTTCCTCTTTCTTCTCCCTCTCTCCTGTCATCTCTCGATAGCTTCTCCTTTTTCTTCCCCCTCTTCCCAAACACTCTTTTGTTTTTATTTTTTCCCAAAAGGAATGGATTATGATAACCAAGAGTCACAAAGGGTGAATCATTTCCCCTTCTCGATAAAATAATGGAAACTGCAACTATATTCATATTAGAAAATAACTTATGCATCTTATTTCTAAAAATCAAAACTTACTTCCTAATGTAAATATTTACAATTTATTACAAAACATTTAAAAATTTCTCTCAACATTACCATGTGACCATCCCAAAACATTGATAAGCTCATGTCCAACTTCATCAAAGTTTGTGCTTGGCCTATGCACTTGCATCAGACTCCTAAGGCAAAAAATATTCACAGACTCCTGACCATGCATTGATGAAGTGAATCTTCCTTGATCCCAAATTCTATATTGTAGCTAGTCTTTCTCCTTGTCAGGTTCTTACTCTACTATTTTCTTCTTCATCCCGTACATGTTTCCATGGTTTATGTTGTAGTATTCCTCCTTCTTTGTTGATGAAAACTTGCTATACCATTTACAATATGTTGTCCTTTATTATCCTCTTCCTTGCATACCTCTTCTATTGCGTTTTCCTCAACATTAACTTCCTTATTATCTATATTTCCACATCCAACCTATCCTCTAGTTGGAACAAACCATTATTTCCTGGATGAAATTCGTTGTTGTCCTCCACTAAATCATACCAATTCCCTGGAGTTTCTTTTGCCACCTTCTGCATTTTCTATTGGAAATCATCATTATCGTTGCCTCATTGTTGCTACAATTTCTCCATGGGAAACTTATCCTTATTATCTGTTGGACTGCTACAATTCACTCTACTCCATGTCCTTGGATTGTTCAACCAATTTTCTAAGAACTTCAATTCAACTGCAATGTTTCTGTGCCTATTTAGCAATCCTGCAGGTCCTCTCCCAATGGTTCTTATACTTCATTAATTGAATTATCTCCAATCCATTTCATGCTTTCCTACACATCTGCATACATAAACCAATTATTTGTTTTAAAAACATGAGACTTTTAAGTCTCCTTTGTTGCTTCCAATATCTCTCCCTCATGCAACACTAAAGCTTCCAAACTTCCTATCAAATCTTCATCTACTTCATCTACTTTAACAACATCCTCATTGATATCCACACATATGTGTTCATCACCCTTAGGTTGTTCTTCCATGGCTACATTTTCCAATGGCACATAATCTTCATCTTGACTATCCTTTGTCTTCCTTCCAACTTGTACAATATTACTAAGTGATTGTTCCTCCTCTCCACACAAAACAAAATTAATGATCTATCCTTCATGTGGAACAACTCCTACATTCATACACCAATTTTTAAAATAAAAAACATCATGGCTTATATCCTCCATTAACACCTTGACCATCATATTTTGATTGTCCACACATCTTGTGAGACTCTAAACTAGTCTCTCATCAACATTTTCTTCATTGTTCTCACCAAGAATTGATCCTAGTTTTGGTTCACAAATAATATATTCAACAATTTCCTTTTGTTGTTACTCCATTTCTCTCCCTAAATGAGAGTTTAGCCTCTTTTCAAAATCCTTTAGTTTCTCCATCAACTAGGCATTTGATCTCTATCTCAACTTCACATGCAACAAATTCCATTTTGCTCTCTTCTGGAGGGTCCATCTGTAACCCTGGTCTTCCTAATTTTTCTGTAATAGCCCTTTCAGAATACCTAGTTGTAGTTTAATTTCAATTACTTATCTATCAAGTTTGTCCTGACTTGATCTACTATGGGTTCTCACTAAACCTTTACTATGACTCTCATTAATTACAAATCTCCTTTTTATATGACGTTCTCCTTGCTCATTATGAGCTGCACAAATGCCACTGCAACAAGATGACTCCGTTAACCTGTTTCTAAATACCATAGTAATATCTTCCATGTATAGTCTTCTCCTAGTATTTGTGCTAACTCCTTCCTATATAATCTTCATCTGAGCACCCTCTGCTCTTTTGGATTATGCATGCAATTTAATCACCTTCTTCCTCTAAGAACTTTACTAGTCCTCCATCTCTGCTAGAAGGTTATTTTCCATCTTCATCAAGAACCCTCTTTATTCCTAGTTATAGTCATCGACTGTAAACATCATCACTACTACTTGTAATCAATAATTAATTAACAAAAGATCATTACCTCAATGTCCAAATATTTATTGAACATGCATCACTATGGTTGCAGTCTTCTCTATTGGCTCTACCTTCAATGTTGCAATCTTCTACTATCCTTCAACTTAGAAATTTCTATTTTCCTCAAAAGAAATCTAATCTACTTCCTCCCAAAATATATTTTCTTCCATACAATCTCTTCTTCATATTTCCATCATGCAAGCATCAATCTTCAAATTCAATAAGAATTTAAAAAAAATAAGCTACCTCAATCATATTTTCAATTTTGATTCTGCTCCATGCTTCTGTTGCAAACTATGAACTTTACTGGCTTCATTTCTTTCATATTTAAATTATATAATCACTCAATAATATTTATCATATTTGATTATGCTCCATGCTCTAAATTTCATCTGCAAAAATTTGCTTGCTTTCTATTTTGTTCTAATCTCATCACCAAAGAGCGTTAAGGCTTTGATACCAATTGATGGCATCCAGGGCACACAATGATGCCAATATCACCAATCTACCCCATCCATATAACAATGGATTTAACCGTGTGTTAGATTCAATGCACAACAATAAGAAGTACCTACACAACTGCGAAATACAGAAGTAGGTCAAAAGGGAAATTTAGCCGAAACATAGTCCTATAAATTTATTTATCAATCGCTATGAAATAATTTCATAGTGTCTATTTCCAAATGAACTGTGTAATCGCTACAAAATATTTTCATAGCATTGTTTTCTATGAAATAATTTCGTAGCACTCGTTCAAATTTTGTGCAACAAATTTTTGGGAAGCTGAAAAGACTCAAATCTTTTTCGAACCGACTCTCCATAACCCAAACTTGATTCTTAACACAATAAATGAATTATTTTGCCTTTCTTCACCATGTTTGCAAATAATTTCAAATTTGGCAATCAAAAACTGATCTAAGAGGGTTTCCAAAACATTCCAAAATAAGGGTACTCTATATTACTGTTGTAACAACACTTCAATCACTAATAAAAAACCATGCAACCACTATTCTAGGGTGCAACCACACATCCCTTCTACAAAATTTAAGACTGATATAACAAGAATCCCAAAAACCAAATGGACAATCATGCCATGAATGAATCCACAAGATTTTAGGTTTTTTTCTTTTATAAATCGGTTCAACAAGCTACAATCTTTTAAAATGACCAGTATTCCAATGAAGAAACACACAAGAATAGAAACCATGAGGTCACAAGCAAAAATCGATTAAATGTAACCACATAGTTTTTTTTAATTCATTTAACATTCACACAACTTAGAACCTAATTGTTGTACATTACACCATTCACATAGAAATACCTTCTGTTCACATAGATTGAAGGTACAGGCATTTGCAAAACTCATAACTATAGTTACACAAAAGAACAACAAGTTCCTCTCTTCTCTTTCTCTCTCCCCTCTTCTCTGAGGAGCTCCTCCTTTTTCTTCCCATTCTTCCCAAACACTCTTTTTTTCTTATTGTTCCCCAAAAGGAATGAACTATGAAAACCAAGAATCACAAAGGGTGAATAGTTTCTCCTTCTCCACAAAATAAGGGAAACTAAAACTATATTTAACTTCTCCATTTTATTTTTAAAAATCATTAATACCCTCCTCACACATCTACCCAAGTAACCAGCCAACTGGGGTAAGCATGCGACAAGAGGCTACTATGATTGGATTCAACCTTCTATGTGACCTTAACGAAGTGGAATCAATGGAACAAATTAACCAACCTATCCACATCAGCAACAAAACCCTCAAGAGACATGTCAGCCACTCGAACATCCTGTCCCTGGGTCCCACTGATGTTCTCGACATCTTAAGCCATAGTTTCTCTCATGCTATAGGCATGACAACATCCTGAAACCCAAATTTTCTCTCACAGGCTTGCCTGCTAGCGTCTAGAGACCCAATTTACCAATGTTATGCCAGCGTCCCTAGGATTTGAGCCACTTTTTTAGGCCGAGAGCCCAGGTCATTGCCCAAAATGGAATGATAACTTAGGAGCATTAAAAGAATAGGGAAACAATTATGCAAAATAAATAAGTCAAACAAGACCTTAATCAAACCCCTACTATCCATGACATGCATTTCGTCAAACATGTCACAATCATGTAATCTACAAGTGTAACCAACATAATTAAACATAGGGATCTTGTACTTATCCAGGAATCACCAAGAACCATTTTTCCATCATGTCATTTGTTGCATTACCATCTATTAGACCATATAAACATTATCCATTAACTTACAAGTAAAAACATGCTAAGAACCATACATAGTTGCTATCATAAAACACACATATAACCATCATAATAACAACAAAAATGCTCATGAAAGTATAGCCATATAGACCACATATAATCCATCAAAGTGCTCATAGAAATACAAGGATAAACAACCTTTCATTAATGATGCAAAATCCAAGCCTGGGACGGGGCTTCCACATTCCACCCGACCATAGAATGGCTGAGCCAAATATCTCTTCAACCATTCACCCTCATGCCATAGTCCAAGCATGAATGTGGGACTCAAAGCAAAAGAACCAACGAGGGCACACCGAGGCTAAACCACCTCACCCTCATTAATAGAAACCAGGCTTTACTGTAATCCATCCCAGATCACTAGGCCAACACAATGAACACATCATAACAATCTTTACTGTGATATCCACCTAATCACTAAGCCAAACAAGCATGTATGCCACTGGATTTCTCCACCTACACCGTGATGAATTTTCCTATCTCCTAGTCTCTCAGGCTTTACCGCAATCCAAACCCAGATCATTAGGCCCAAAACCAAGACCCCATTCTCTCAAGATTTACTGCAATCCACACTAGATCTCTAGGCCCTAAACTGAGACCCCCTCTCTAGGCTTTATCGCATATTTCAACCCGGGATTTCTAGGCCCAACGAAGAGAAAACCACCTCTAGGCTTTACCGTATATACTACCATTCATTGGAAATGATTCTTAGGCCATCCGAGGCAACAAAAAATATGGCTATAACGCAACTCACAATCTGATTCAGGGGTTACTAGGCCATGTGTTCTATCATTTCAGAGATCCACCTCACTCAACTTCGAATCCATTCAGCAATCTAGCTCAAACAAAACATGAGAACCCCATCACACCATGGCTATCTAGAAATGGCAAGGCTGGGCTGAAAGCACTGTTACACCTAGAAAAAACCCATGCTATAACAACAAAATAACCACATGCAATACCATGCATGTCGAATCTAGCGAGGAAATCACACATGCAAAGCAATACCTGCAGAGAACCATGATGTAGATGCTTGATCGTGCTCTTCTTTGCTTACTCCTGCCTTATTCTTGCCTTCTTTTCCTTTCTTTATCCCATTTATAACCATAGAAAAATCTTGATCCAAGAGCTTACACTGACTAAGATCTTGTTAATTGATCCTCATAAGCCTTTTTATGAATGAGGCCTCTATTTTCTTCATTTTTTATTATTTTCCTTCGATTTCCTCCTCACTGCAATCTGTGACCTTTCCCCTCCTTTTTCTCTTAATTTCCATTATTTTCATAAACAAATGTACCAAAAATGCATTTTTGCCTTTCCAAAGGCTTAGCCATTGGCTTTTTCAATTTCCTTAGCCATAATAAACCGAATAAACACCCAATAGGATATTTCCCCCACCATTCAACTTAGAATACATGTCCCATCACCGTGGCTATATATATAAATATATATATATATATATATATATATATATATATAGAATTTTTCATGAGGGACGTTACAAATCAAAGCTCACTTCGTAATGTAAATATTTACAACTTCTTATAAAACATTTAAAAATTTCTGCCAACATTACCATGTGACCATCCCATTACATTGGTAAGATCATGATCCAACTTCATCAATTTTTTTTCTCAACCTATGCACTTGCATCATCTAGCGAGGATGGTTATAAATTGATGTAGTTCTAGCATATAATCAGGAGGCTTATAAATTGAAATGTGAGAATGCTCGTCCTAAATTTCAACCTATGTTTTTAACAAGGATTATAACAACTCATCGTGATTCTCGTGTCTCTATCCACTCATAGAGAACTGAAAAACAATTACATTAACGAAGCTCTGATACTTTAGGGAATTTGCACTTTCGAAAATCTTAGATGTGGAAAAGAATTCAACTAAAAAATAATTATTTCATTTTGCTCCATTGCACGTGTTATGAAGGTGGAAATAAGACCTTCAAAATATGAACCAAAGAGAATTCAAATTAGTTTTTATAATAATGTTAAAAAATAAATATATATTTTATAAAGTTAAACATTAGAGAATATATTGGTCAAAGCTCAAAATAATGAGTAGTAAAAAAAATAGATTCCTGCCTTAGCAGAGACAATAACTAATAATTTTTTTATTAATAAATTATTTTTTTTTAATTATTTAATATTTATTAAAAAATAAAAAATGGAATATATTTTATTAATTAAATGTATTTGGAAAAACTTAAAGAGTATATATATATATATATATATATATATTATAGATAATAGAGTCTTTTTCAAAAATAATATCTCAATTCAAATAATAAATCTAAACTTAAAGTGAATTATCAACTTCTTACATTATTAGTTACTTCCTTCCCAGGGACTACACACTTACCTCGTGGTCAAAGTCTCTTGACTCTAGGTTATTTTATGGATTTTTTGCAATTTTAATGAAAATTTCAAGAAAATGTTGAATATTCATATTTTTTTGTAAATTTAATAATATTATGTAATTTCAGAAACCATTTTCCATTAGCTGAATGAACTTTGTTGTGACATAAATCCCTTAGTGGAGGGATTTTTTATTTTAGTATTTGTTAGTGCCTAAAAAATCATTTTAAAATTTAAAAAAAAACACTAATTTTGTTATTGGATATAGGGATAATTCAGTCAGTGTTTGATATAAACATGGCTTGTTACCGAATTTCTATCTTATATAAATATATATTGAGAAATTAAATGTATTCATTATGTCTGTGCTTGAAATTTATATTTATTCATTACAACTTATTCATTACAACTTTTCCGGTGAAATGATCTATCTATATATCAAAACATTTTCAATACACTTAAATAACAGAAGTCTCATTGGAATCAGGAACCAAATTATTCAGTACTCAATAAATAATTTCACAATGTTTAATATGCTGCAGTCCAATCCAGTAAGTATAAGCAAATTATAATATTAGGTTTTGAATGTGACAAACTCATCCTCCGACCCACCGCAACAAGAGGACAACAATAAAGATGCATGGTGAGGCCTTTGAATCCCAACCATTTTCTTTGCCCAGGTAGGAAAAACAAAATACCCAAAGTTGTAAGCAAGACAAGGAAGACATCACAACACAGATATGGAAACCCTCGAGATTCTTTCGATACTGGCTGTGATTGCATTTTTTGTGAGTTTATTACAGGTCGATGGTCATAGGATTTCAAGATCATGCAAGGTTGGTGCTTGCATCAAATCCCTATCTAAATACATTGTGGAGAGTCCAGATTCTCACGTTGTTAATGTTCCCTTGTATTTCAATCGGGCTGAAACAAAAATAAAAATTGTTGTTCGCTTGGAGCAGGCTCAGTTGCTAGTTGCATTGCCTATGATTGACAATGAGAGCTTCCTCCATGATAAAACATTGTATATCGATATAATTAAATCATAATTCTTAACATTATCTTGCCAATTATATTTACATGTATAAGAATTGTGGAGGATACGTAGATTGTCAAGTGCCTAAATACCATTGTTGTGTGCAGAGTGTGAAAGAAGTTTTCATTGTATTTCTTATTAAGTATTTGTTGTTGTGTGCAGAGTGCTAAAGAAACTTTCCTTGTGCTTCCATCTTACCTTCACACCCCCACGTTATTTTTCACTAATTAAAAACTTCCTTGGGAAAATAATATCACTTTAAATGGAATGAAAAGTCAACCCTATATCACTTTAAATGGAATGAAAAGTCAACCCTACCATTGGCAAAATAATATCACTTTAAATGGAATGAAAAGTCAACCCTACCATTTAAGTCATGTGGATGGAAATTTGAGGCAGCCACCTATTTCTTTTGCTACCCAGCCATGGGAAAATTATTCTCCACGTACAAATCCTCCTTGGATCTCTCTCACTGGGACTGAAAGCCAGTCTACTCTGGCTAATCATCTTCGCAACTTGACATTCCTCAATTTTAGCAGATGAAGAATTTTATGTGAAATTAGAAAAAATAGTGATGCTTATATATGGTCATAATTTAATATCTTATTTTAGCTAATATTGATATAATTATCTAATCATAGGGTATCTTGGAGTATAAGTTATATCTTTTGTGAAATTAGATTTAAATTCTCTCGACATGGTTCTTAGCTTCTAGAGAAAGGTACTACGTATTTAGCATAAAATAAATATTATTTTCAAAATATATTTAGCTTCAAAGAAACCTTCCTTATAGACATGCATTTAACGTGCAAAGAAATTACAATTATTGTTGTAACATTTTCATATTGAAATATAGTGTGATTTTAACATTAACTGTTTACGTGGATGCGAAGATGTGGGAGGGCAAACTCTTGGGCTGTCAATGTTCCCACGTATTTCAATCAAAATGAAGCAGAAAAAGTTTTGGATGTTCACTGGGAGCAGGCTCACTCATTAGATTCAACGCTAAGGATTGATAATAAAGGCGTCCTTAGAGATAAAACATTGTATATTGATAATTAAACTATAATTCTTAACATTTATATTTATGTATATAAAAATGGTGAACTATAGGTTGACTGTTAGGTATCCAATCATAATTGTTGTGTGCAGAATGGGAGAAAGTTTTTATCGTGCTTCCTCTGCACCTTCACATTTCTGTATTATTCTCCACGAACAGAAAGCATCCTTGGAGAAAAATATCACTCTCAGTGGGATGGTAAGCCATCGCTGTAATTTAAATCATGTGGATGGAAATTTAAGGAAAACACCTATTCTTTTGTGGTACCCAACCGTGGTAACCAGCCATCGGAAAATTATTCTCCATTGACAGAGCCTCCTTAGATCACTCTCATTGGGACCAAAATCCAATCAAATCTCACTAATCATCTTGCAACTTGACATGCCCTGGTTTTATGAGATGAAGAATTTTATGTGAAATTGAAAAAAAATGATGCTTGTATATGGTCATACGTTTATATGTTTGTTTAGTTAATATTTGTAAGCAAAATAACAATTCTATAATGCGGAATAAACATTTTAAAAAAAAATCGAAAATTTTAATGCCCAATAAATCATACCTCCGGCCATTGATGCTACTCACACTACGATACCAGACTTTCCGCTACGCTTGAGGCAGACCACTTCCCTTCCTTTTTTAAGCTTCAACCTTTGAACTACAATCTGTCTTTGATTTATCAATGCAATTATAGCTGGCGCTAAGCGGATGAATTCGTTTGAGAGAGGATATTTTGTGTGTGAGATTTGGTACCAATTTTATTCCTAAAACCCAAAACAAATTGAAAACTCGAGTGCAAGTTAAGTCATGTTGTTGCTTGTTGGGGAATGGATTAAAATCCCAAATGTTTTATACTAAAATAAATAGCTCCACACATTGGTAAACAAATGTTAATGAGTTTTGCTCCCACCGCTTCTGTTGCACAACAATTATGTCTACAACACCGTTGAAAGGCTGGAATGGAGTAGTTACTGAAGAAATGTAATCGTGCCAAACACAAAACTAATGCTTCTCAATGAAATCAAAAACTTGAAAGTAGCAACGCTAAAAATAGAGTGAAAACTACAAAGCCCTTAGATTTACAAAAATTCACCCAAAATCTCTCATCTGTGTGGCACTTCCAACCTCTGCTCACTCTAACTTGATGGTGTAAGGATGAAGGGGATTGAGTGAGTGAGCTTGGGGACCAAACAAAAGTATTTATAGCTAAGCTTCCATCAAGCTTCTGTTGGCTATGTGTCAAGTGTTCCACATAACATGGTAGAGAACTACAGAGGGAGTAATGGACCACTCCAGGAGCTCCCAATAAGAAATTAATTAACTTCAGTTGGTTTCTGTAATTGAAGGAAACAGTGGCAGATGGTGCCCGTAATAAATCGGCAGCTGATGGTTGCCGTAATAGTCAGCAGCCGTAAGGGAGCTAACATTCTCCCACTTGGTCCATACTTCCAAACTAATGTCTCATCTTAAAACCCATTGATAATCTGTACTAAGTAATAGATACATGAATCATTGCAATAAGTCCTCTAATGATGAGTATTATCTTCCATGTACTACTATGTATTTATTTCTTATTATTATTTATGTGGCAACAATTTCTTAATGAATAAACCCTATGTTCATTCTTGGTCCTACATAGATGAATTTTCTCAAATCAAATTAAGGTGCACATAAATATGAGAAAAACATCACAATAATTAAGAAGTTCATTAAAATAACATTGTCCATACAATGAGAAACTACATAATGGAACCAAGTCCCATATTCATTACATGATCCTTGAATTTCAACAGTGGCATTCCCTCAGTCAAAGGATCAACGATCATCAACTCAGTGCTGACGTGCTCAATGACCACTTTCTTTTCTTTAACACATTCTCTTATAGCTAAATACTTAATGTCGTTGTGTTTATTTCGACTCCCACTTTTTTTGTTTTTAGCCATAAAAACAGCAGCTGAATGTCGCAATACATTCTCAATGGCTTAGAGATAGAATCCATAATTCTAAGCCCATAAATGAAACTCTTAAGCCATACACCATGTAAAGTAGCCCCAAAATAGGAGACGAACTCGGCTTCCATAGTGGAAGTGGCAATCAAGGTCTGCTTGGCACTCCTCCATGATACAACTCCACCAGCCATCATAAAAATGTATCTTGATGTTGATTTGCATGAATCAACACATCCAGCAAAGTTAGAATCTGAGTAGCCAATTACTTCCAAATTGTTCGTCCGTCTATACACAAGCATGTAGTTTTTGGTTCCTTGAAGGTACCTCATTAATTTCTTTGCAGCTCTCCAATGGTCTAAATCTGGATCACTCTGATATCGTCCAAACATTCCCACAACAAATGCAATGTCAGGTCTTGTGCAGACCTGAGCATACATTAGGCTTCCGACAGCAGAAGCATATGGATTTTTTTTCATTTGTTCCCTTTCAAGTCGTTCTTCAGGCATTGGTTCAAATTGAACCTATCACCCTTCACAATGGGAGCGACACTTGGTGAACAATTCTTCATCCGAAATCTCTCTAAAATTTTATTAATATAGGTTTCCTCAGATAGACCCAAGATGCCACGGAATCTGTCTCTATGGATCTTAATGCCAATGACATAAGATTCCTCACCCATATCATTCATATCGAAATTTTTAGAGAGGAATTATTTCACCTCATACAACAAACCCTTATCATTGGTAGCTAGCAAAATGTCATCCACATATAAAACAAAAAAACAGATTTTATTCCCACTAACTTTCAGGTATATACATTGATCCATAATTCTTTCTACAAAACCGAAAGAAGAAATTACATTATGGAATTTCAAATACCATTGGTGGGATGCTTGTTTTAAACCGTATAAGGATTTCTTGACCTTGCAAACCAATTGCTCACCATCACTAGGGGGGAATCCTTCAGGTTGTTTCATGTAAACCTCCTCCTCTAGATCCCTATTGAGAAATGTTGTTTTCACATCCATTTGTTGCAACTCCAAGTCAAAATGGGCACCATAATAACGTGCAAGGAATCTTTCTTCGATACAAGAGAGAAAGTCTCTGTGTAGTCGATTCCTTCTTTTTGAGTGAATCCCTTAGCAACAAGTCTTGCCTTGTATCTCTCAATGTTGCCCAATGAGTATTTGTTTGTCTTAAAGACCCATTTACACCCAATGGATTTTGCACCATTAGGCAACTCCACAAGATCCCAAACTTCGTTACTCTTTATAGAATTCATCTCTTCCTTCATTGCATCGTACCATAATTCTGATTCTTTGCAACTCATGGCTTGTGAAAAAGACTCGGGATCATTTTCAGCTCCAATGTTGTAGTCAGATTCTTGCAGATACACAACATAATCATCAAGAATTGCTGATCTCTTTGGTCTAATAGATCTTCTTAATGTTGTACCATCATCTTCCTGAGAAGTATGTGGTTCAACTCATTGTTCAAAAGTTCTTGGCAACTCTTGAACTACCTGATCTACTGAAATGTCGTTAGCAACTTGTGGAACTTCAACAATTGGTTGTTCAACACTAGTTTGTACTTGAGGGGTGCTGTGAACAATAACCAATCTATCACTTGAGGTGGAAGGTTGAGATTGAATGATCCTTCTCAGAAACTATGTTCCTAGATTGATCGCTCCCACTGATCAAGTCATTTTCAAGAAACTTTGCATTTCTTGATTCCACAATCCTAGTGCTGCGAGATGGACAATAAAATTTGTAACCTTTAGACCTTTCAACATATCCAATGAAATACCCACTAATGGTTCTTGGGTTCATCTTCTTCTCTTATGGATTATATATTCTCACTTCAGATGGGCATCCCCAAATGCGCATATGTCGCAAACTCAGTTTCCAACTGTTCCATAATTCAAATGGCATTTTGGGAACAAACTTGGTTGGAACTCGGTTTAATATATACACTGTCGTCTTAAGTGCTTCAGTCCACAAGGATTTAGGAAGATTGGAGCTGCTAAGCATACTTCGCACCATGTCCAATAATGTTCGGTTTCTTCTTTCTGCTACACCATTCTGGTCGGGTGAACCAAGCATGGTGTATTGGGCAACAATCCCATGCTCTTGAAGAAATTTTGTGAATGGCCCAGGTGCTTGTCCATCTTCTATGTATCTACCATAATATTCTCCACCTCTATCTAATCTCACGATCTTAATTTTCTTGCCGCATTGTTTCTCTACTTCAATCTTAAAGATCTTAAAGGCATCTAAGGCTTCATTCTTTTTATGAAGCATGTAGAGATACATATATCGTGAGTAATCATCTATAAAAGAGATGAAGTATTTCTGACCATGTGAGTCCATGTCTGGACTACATATATCAGTATGTGTGATCTCTAATATGTCTGAACTCCTATTGGCACCTTTCTTTGACTTGTTAGTCTGCTTTCCTTTTATGCAATCCACACAAGTCTCAAAATCAGTAAAATCCAGAGTATTAAGTACCCCTTCACTTACCAATCTTTTAATTCTTTCTATGGAGATATGACCTAGTCTCCGGTGCCATAATTTAGAGGAATCTTCATTAATAACACATCTTTTAGTGCCAGTATGAACATGCATTGAATCATAAGTGACATTGTTTTGTAAATTAATGCAGTAAAGACCATTAGACAAAATATCATTCCCAACACAATCAGATTTCTAAAATAAACTAAAGGATGTTTCTGAAAAGTTAAAGGAATATCCAAAAGGTACAAGCCTTGAAACTAAAATCAAGTTTCTAGAAAAAAATTGGAACATAAAAGGTCTTTTCTAATTCTAAAACAAAGCCACTACTTAAAGTTAAATAGCATGTTCCTATAGCTTCCACATGCAAGCCCATCTTATTTCCTGATAAGATGCTTTGCTCACTTCCCACTAGATTTCTTAGGTTTTGAAAACCCTGCAAGGAATTTGAAATGTCAATTGTTGATCCATAATCAATCCACTAGGTGTTAATATTGACATTAACCATATTAGATTCATAACAAACAAACGGGATTGGATTACCTTTGTCCGCAAGCCATTTCTAAAATTTGGCACATTCCTTCTTCATGTGTCCCTTCTTTTTATAGAAGAAACACTTGGAATCCTTCTTGATATCGTCTTGGGGAGGTACTTTACCTTTCCCTTTCTTATTGGCTTGAGATTTTCCCTTTCCATGCATTGCCAGCATTGCACTTTCTCCTAGTTCCATCACCAATCTCCCTTCCTCTTGAACACACATGGTCATGAGTTCATTAATTGACCATTTATCCTTATGTGTGTTGTATGAGATTTTGAAGGGTCCGTATTGGTGCGGAAGAGTCTTCAAGATGTAGTGCACCAGGAAAGACTCCGATATTTCAACCTCGAGTTTATTCAATTGAGCCACAGTGTCCCTCATTTGCATGATGTGCTCGCGTACACCTTTCACACTGGTGAGCCTTAGGGATGAGAACTTCATGATTAGGGTGCTTGCGAGTGCCTTGTTTGAAGTGATGAATTGATCATCAATGGATTTTAGCAAGTCTCGACCTTTTCATGCTGATCAACGGAACCACGAATACCAGCTAAAAGTTTAGTCTTAATGAACATCATGCTTAGGCGATTAGATTGTTCCCATCATTCATAAAGCGTGATGTCTGCTGCAGTGTTGGTATTAGTGAGTGTCGGTGGTTCATATTTCCTAATAGCATAGTCTATGTCCATCCACCACAAATGAAGGATAACTCTCTCCTTCCAGACCTTATAGTTATCTCCCTTAGGTACAGGGATATCACAACGAATTTCATAGAAACTTGCAGGTTGTACAACTGCATAAAATTAAAGATCACATGCTTATGTTAAATTTGAGACCTAAATAAAATTTCATGCTTTACCAATGTAAATCATGCTTAAAATTGAATCTAATGACATAAAAATTGTCTGTGGACTAAATTTTCAATTCAAGCAGATTCAATTATTCTTTATGATAGAATTTATCAAAATATTCACTTAATTCATAATTTTAAAGGGTATATTATGATTATAATTTGATATAAATTCTATCTTAGATTTGAACTTTATGATAAAACTATTAATTCATAATTCTTGTGGGCAAGTTATGAATAATTTGATATTTTATCCTAATTAATTATATAATATAATAAAAATTCCTGTAGGATAAATTTATTTATATTTAGTATAATTAATTATAATAATGTCTAAAATTCTTTATGTCATCCTAATATCAATCATAATATATAATATTATTTAATTAGAGATGTTGTGGCTATTCTCTAATCAATTAGAAATTATATGGATCAGTAGACATTATTTCTTTTATGCATAAAAATTAGCTTGATATGAGAATAATGATAATTTGCATAAATAAAACTATAATATTCATGCATAACATTCAACGATGGGTCTTGTATATTCATCCAAAATAGCATGTTTTAATTTAGAACAGAAAAAATCAAGTCATGCAAATTAAATACAAGCATTGCACAACAATTATCCAAATTAAACCAAATAAATATTATAAGCATAAAAACTGAGCAAAAATTAGACATATTTCCAAATAAATGCCTTAATTCAGAAAATTCTCAAAATATGACATTTATCGAAACATGTCTATAAACACCAAGGCAGAGATTAAAATTGCTCTAATACCAAATGTAAGCAAAATAACGATTCTATAATGCAGAGTAAACACTTTAAAAAGAATCGAAAATTTTAATGCCCAATAAATCATACCTCCGACCCTTGATGCTACTCACACTCTGATACCAAACTTTCCGCTACGCTTGAGGCAGACCACTTCCCTTCCTTTTTTAAGCTTCAATCTTTGAACTACAATATGTCTTTGATTTATCAATGCAATTATAGCTGGTGCTAAGCGAATGAATTCGTTTGAGAGAGGATATTCTGTGTGAGATTTGGTACCAGTTTTATTCCTAAAACCCAAAACATATTGAAAACTTGAGTGCAAGTTAATCATGTTGTTGCTTGTTTGGGAATGGATTAAAATCCCAAACGTTTTATACTAAAACAAATAGCTCCACATGTTGGTAAACGAATGTTAATGAGTTTCACTCCCACTCCTTCTGCTGCACAACAATTACGTCTACAACACTGCCGAAAGGCTGGAATGGACTAGTTACAGAAGAAATGTAATCATCCCAAACACAAAACTAATGCTTCTCAATGAAAACAAAAACCTGAAAGCAGCAACACTAAAAATAGAGTGAAAATGAAAAAGCCCTTAGATTTACAAAATTCACCCAAAATCTCTCATCCGTGTGGCACTTCCAAGCTTTGCTCACTCAAACTTGATGGTATAAGGCTGAAGGGGATTGAGTGAGTGAGCTTGGGGACCGAACATAAGTATTTATAGCCAAGCTTCCATCAAGCTTCTGTTGGCTATGTGTCAAGTGTTCCACAGAACATGGTAGAGAACTCCAGAGGGAGTAATGGACCACTCCAGGAGCTCCCAACAATAAATTAATTATCTGCATTTGGTTTATGCAATTGAAGGAAATGGTGGCAGATGGTGCTCGTAATAAATTGGCGGTCGTAAGGGAGCTAACAATATTGACATAATTATATAATAAGGGTAACTTGGAGTACAAGTTGTCTTTCGTGTAATTAGATTTAAAGTCTCTTGGCATGGTTCGTCATGGTTTTTGCTTCTAGAGAAAGAAACCTTATTTATAAATTTGTATTTAGCATAAAACAAATTTTATTCTTCAAATAAATTTAGCTTCCCAGGAAAGAAACCTTCATTATAAACATGTATTTAATGTAAAAAGAAAGTACAATTATCATTGTATCATTTTCATATTGAAATATAGTGTGAGTTCTAGATGGTTTTGTAGTCAAATGTAAGAAACGGTTCACTAATTTCATAAGTGACATGGGAATAACCAACCTTGGATGATTTGAAAAAGTAAGGCAGTGTTGGATGATTTGAAAAGATTGGCCAAAGGTGTTCCACGCACATGAACATGAAACATGTGCCAAAGGTACATGGCTATGTTGGCAAATTCTTCGAACCAATGACTATTGCATTCGTGAACTACAACCTTTGCTCTAGGTTTTTTCCATAACCTTTGGAGAATTCAAATTGAAACACAAACCATTTTGATAATATTTCAAGATAATATTTATAGGGAACAATCCAAATGATAATATATAAACATCAACAATATATATTATATATATATATATATATATATTATATATATATATATATATATATATATTATATATATATAATATGTATGTATGAAAGCATGAAGCTTTTAATCCTTTGGCATCACTAGGAACAAGAAAGTCTTTAATGTCATCAGAGTCATACTCTTTGAGAAGAGAATCATAGGTCGACAATATCATGCAAATTGAGGAACTGACGATCAATTAAGGTATTTGTGCTCCATCCAGAAGAAAAAGAAGCCACCATAACTATGCCCAAGCACAATCACGCTCTCTATCCCCTCTATTTAAAGCACTTCTAGCATCCTTTCCATATAAAAATCTAGAAGAAAAGACAACAATAACCTATCCATATCCATTATAGCCGACTATGGTAGAAATGGCACACTATAATGCCGGGTTCTTTATGTATTATTTACCAGTATGCAAAGTTTGTGATGTAAACTATGTGTTGAAGAGTCAATACCAACTTTATTATCGGATTTATACCCCTCAGTAACATGATTAAATAATGGAATGTATAATATCAATATCCACAAGCCTAGCTAACTGGATCCCAAGTCTCATGAACGTCTTCTCATATCTCTAACAACCCAAGGAGATCTGACCTTGTCATTCATTGCAACTAACTCCATCTATCTTCTCATATCTCTAACAACCCAAGGAGATCTGACCTTGTCATTCACTACAACTAACTCCATCTATCAGGGGCTGCATACTTTCTTGAGGCCATTCTTCACACTTGGACATTGGGTGCAATGCCTAAAAATGCAAACCCTAGGGGCCATCCTAACCAACACAATTCATCAGGTATGGAAATCCTATTTATTATCTCTATTTGATGTAAGGTTTAGGGAACATTTTCTAGTAAGTCTCATTAGTAGATATACTTTGCTATTCAATTGCAAAACTATGAATAACTAGCAGGAAGACATGCTCATGTTTCAAAACCTTTATATACCAATTCCAATAGTGCATTATTCAAATAAGCATTTATGCATATATTAGTGAGAATTTTTGGATATCATGCTATAATAATGATTATGTATTAAAAATTGTAGATATTAGTGATACTATAATGTGGAAGAAGTGATGTGTGAGAAGTGCCGGATATCCTTTTCACATGTTTTTCTTTCAATACACATCCCATTTTTCAATAAAATTCTAAAATTTAAAATTTTAATATATATTTAAATATAAAATTAAAAACCATTTATAACATTTTGTAATATATTTATTTTTAATATAATATTATACTTCACAAATTGTAATTTTTTTATTTTTATTTTTTAAAATTTATTCAATATCTTTTACCAAAAATACAAAACCTTTATATACCAATTCCAATAACGCATTATTCAAATAACATTTATACATATATTAATAAAGATCATGGCGAGTTGTTCACAAAATATTATGTTGAGGATAAGGATTGAAATGCTTTCCAAGATGGCATATTTGGGTATCCTATCCAATCATCCCATTGCCCTTAAAACCATGAATGAGAAGAATAGTTAGCGTTCTTGAATCAATATTTAGTTTATAACATGCTTTTATAATACCGGGTGAGTTTATATGTGGTTTTTATTAGGCTGAGTTCAAAAGTGGTTTTAAATATGGCTTTGCATTCCGCACAATGAAAGCCAAATTAATTATTTTAAAAGATATTTAAACTATTATTATTATGCAAATGGTAAAGGCGTTTTTTATTTTTGTTTCTCGTGTAAGACAATCTATCATGGAGCGCCCATTATCCTAACTTCTTTGTTAAGTATTTGATTTGTTTGAGTTTCAAAACAATAATGTTATGGTTCTAAGTCGGATTGTTGGGTAGCCACGTTTTCCATTGAGACATGTTTTGAATTAATATAATTAGATTTAGAAAAAAAAATATAATTTTGATGCATTTAAGCATTTGTTGAATATCAATAAATCTTAAAGCATAAAATACTAAAGATTAAAAATTAATTTGAGTATACGGGGATTGGTACATTGTGCAAAATATGAAGGAAGTTTTCTTCCTCCGCGCATGTCTCATAATATATCAATCTAAGTTTAAAGGTTAATAAAAGTATGTTGTTTTCTTCATTCATTCTATTAACTATTTTATTAGGTATGTGTTACGTTCTTTCCATGACTAACTCAACATGGACCCAATAATAGTTAGGTAGAATCAAAGATGGGGGTGGATTGATAGACAGTGGGTAGACCCACCGATGTTTTTTTGCATGGTTTTGGGCATTATGGTTTTTCCTGAGGTATTTTGTAGATTCAGTCAAGGGAACTACAATTATGTTCTACTCCATGGTTAATGGATTGAGTTTTATGAATGCTTCTACACTTATATAAGTGCTATAACATTGAAAGGAATATAATGAAAAATCAATTTGGTTTTCCTGGTTTTGGATTCTAGGAGAAATTTTTTGTGTTCTCACCATTGTATATTTTTCTATTTTTAAGAATTCATTTGCAGGTAATTTCTATACAAGTTTAAAACTTACATATTTATCCATTTGTTCATGCATTTCAACATTCCATTCAATTCATCAAAATCCAGGTTGAACCTCAGGACAACACCCTACATTCATCATAGTGTTGTGCAATATGCTAAAGTTCTATCATGGACTTGTAAACCCGTGTTCAAGGCACAAGTCATTGTAATTAACATGGGTAAACATAGTTGGTCAATAAGTGATTATTAATTTTCAAATAGAAGAATACATTCTCCATTAACACATGTTTTGAGTTAATATAGTTAGATTCAAAAATAAAAATATGTTTGATGCATCTAAGCAATCACTAAATATCAGTAAAGTGTAAAGCATAAGATATTAACGAATAAAAATGAAACTAGACATGAGATTAGATACTTTTGTCCTAAATAAACAAAATCATCTCATCAAATTTTAAATTAAAAAAAATGAAAATAAAGAAAAAAAATATGTAAAAGCCATAACAAGAAAAGGGAAACCTAAACTTACTTCAAAATTCAATCATTTCTTGTTATGAGATATCATATATACTTGTAAACATAATTACACAAATGTGGACAACATCCTTATGCACTTTTCAAACCAAACCCACATTATTCTTAACACATAAAAATAGATATATCTTATCAATGGGGATGTTCATGGTTTCCACATGATTCTTCAGGTTGCAATCTAATAAAGTTAATAAATAACTACAAAAACTAATAAAGTTAATAAATAACTACAAATTTAGATCTAAACTTGAATTTCCATTACATATGATACTAGTACTTATACTTGCATTAACTATAATATTTAACATTAAGCTAGCATTAACTATAATATTTAACATTAAGCTTTTTGTAGTGCTAATTGCACTTCTCTACACTCCACATTGATGCTTATAATATCAACGGTATCTTTTAGCTTATTTCTTATTAACAATTTATTGGCCTATAATTATATGCATATATAAATTAAAAACATAGATGTCATGCTTGGCTCTAAATCCACACTATAAGTAATAATAGCATAATAAAATGTAGCTCTAGTATATTTGTTTTCACCATGAAATTATCACTAGCCACAATACACTAATATTCACCCAAAAATTACTTATTATATTTAAAATGAGATCGATGCTAAAATTATCGTTTGTGTATTTGAGTTCATTGTTAGTAATATGGTAGAAGGAATTTTGTTTATGTAATGTGGAGTGTAGAGGTGCGATTAGCAATACAAATGTGCATCCGCACTTTGCATTGCATAAACAAAATGTATGGAGATAAGGTTTGTTATCCCTGGAGATAAGCTGACACGTGACATTTATTCTAGTGAAGTATAACAATTTTTCCCTCTAAATAATTGTCATGGTGACGGCCAATTCTTCATGTGCAAGGAATCTATGATGTTGCTATCAATTAATATAAATTTACTCCTTTCATCTCTTCTTTTTAACGATTGAGGAGAACTGAATCTAATATCTTGGAAACTCCATTCATGGTTTCACATCATCACAAGAGTCATAGAAGTAAATTATTTCATGTATACTACATAGCATTTGCAAGTCATTATTTCATGTAAACTACATTATATTTTCAAGTCTATGTATTCTATGCAAGTCAATATTTCATGTAAACTACATTATATTTTCAAGTCTTTGTATTTTATAAGGAATGCAGTATAACAACTAAAAATTATGTAGAATTTGTTATTTTATAAGTTTATAGTAAAATAATCATGTTCTTGTATCTAATTTGATGTTCGTGGAAGTCACAAAGAAAATGATTTAAACAAATTAGAGCTAAATCAAGAATTTGTTGTTTGCTAACAGAGCTGTCATTTTCCCAAATTCAAGTAGACACTACTTATCACAGATTCACAAATTAATATATAAATGATTATTGCAGATTCACAGATTAATATATAAATGATTATTGCATAATGCAAAAGCAACAAAACAAAACGACAATCTTTCACTTCAAGTAGTGAAAGGAATTTAGATGAAACAAAAATTTGATTTGGGATTAAGGGAGAAAGAGTGTGTGGGGAATGGTGTGTGGAGCAAGGGACACAAACTCGCTCACACAAAATTTCTCCATACACTGTTTATTTCGCACTTCCCGAACACCACCATTTCTCCGCACAACAAAATAGTAGCAATTTGATATTAAATTGATATATAAAATCTTATTCCACATATTGTTTAGCACCCACCCACTCCTCAGTTCTTCCTTTGCACTATACACAATGTGTCAATGTTGGGGGTGGGGTGAGATAATATGAAAATCTTAATATTCCCTTGAAGTGTGTGAAAGAAAGAATCATGATAGATTGCATAAATAGAGCGTCCCACACGACCTCAATCATGTCATCATATTGATAACTACCACAATAGACAACAACTAGTTGAAATTTCTAGGGAAATGAAGTGCCCCACATTGCTTTGATCGCGTCAGCATATAAATAATTATGGCACAAGAGGCAATAGATTGCAGAATCAATTATAAAAACAGAGTGTTCTCGAACAATCCCCAAAATGCACACCCCTCACAAAAAGGCAAGGAATATGTTGTTATCATCTTTGTTTTTCATAACCCTATAAAAAGTTACAATATACAATTAATATTAATATTTTAGATTTATTTGTAATATGTCTTTTTTAATTTTTTTAAAACTCTAAAATAAA